>CAJHZI010000456.1:837500-902500 GCA_905160935.1 Enchytraeus crypticus | reverse complement strand
GGAGGCTTTAAATCATCTAGCCACACACATATTTTGTTTTGTAAATTTGACTATTTTTAAGATTTCAATAATTTTTATTTATATTTTCTCCTTGCATGTTCAGAGGAACAAATTTAAAAAGACTGGGCCTTATTTGACCCGTTTTTAATATAATGATATTTTACCCTTTGTTATTTTAAATAACCAAGTGTTTTTGTGAGTCTTTGCTATCAGAGAGGTCTAAAAAGGTGAGGCTGCTTTTTTAGAGAAGTCTAAATTTACTGTGGAGCTCACACATACTTAATACTTAACACTAAACCTACAATAAAACAGCTATTACAATGGCAATTGTCCTTAATTCGAATGTATGGAGTGTTCTACATACATTTAAATTTAACACCTCGAAATGGCACTCACATTGATTAATACAGTAAATTTGAATTTTTTGAATAATGGCTATGAAATTGTATTACTTTCAATTTTAGTAGAGCTGGTAAAGCTAATGTTAACGTTAGTGTCCTCACTCGAACGCGATGTCAGATAATTATTATTCCAACAAAACTAAATTTTAAGAGAATGTATAATGCAACATTGCTTGGAAGTCTAACGGTTCAGCATCTATTGTTTAAGAAGATCACAAAATTATGTACTAGACTAGAAGGACAAAAGACAAAATTATAGAACTAGACAAAATTATGTACTAGAGGTGCAATAATTATTAAGCACTAAACGAGATATATATATCTCTCTCTCTTTCTTAGTGCACTGCCTACTGGCAGGTCCATTGTATATAACGCCTCCACTCTTCTCTGTCTTCCGCCTTCCTCTTCATTTTCACATATGAGTGGGTCTTTAAATCATCATTCTAAGGGGGGAAAGTTTATTAAAAGAGGTCATAGAAGGTAGAATGGAAGGAAAAAGAGGCAGGGGCAGGCCGAGATTAGGTATTAACATACCTAATCTCGGCCTGCCGAGATTAGGTATTAACATACCTAATCTCGGCCTGCCCCTGCCTCTTTTTCCTCTTTTAATAAACTTTCCCCCCTTAGAATGTGTCCTATCCAACTCTTCTTCCTATTTCTTAATACATTTATCAACTGTCTATCTGTGCCAATTCTCTGTAGAACTTCCTCATATGTAACCTTTTGAGTCCAGCTAATCCTGTCCATTCTTCTCCAAATCCACATTTCCAACGCCTCCAGTGTCCTAGTATCTTCTTTCCTTAAGGTATGTCCGTCCTTTGTTCTTTCCATGTCTCACATCCATACAATAGCGTGGTCCAAACCAAAGTTTTCACTATCTTTATCTTTGTGTCTTTCTTTAGACGACTTTTTGTTAATAGTTCTTTTCTATTACCAAAGGTCACTTTTGCTTGTGCAATCCTACTGCATATTTCCGTCTCACATTTCCCGTCATCAGTTATAGTATGACCCAAATATTTGAAACTCCTTACCTGTTCCAATTTCGTACCATGTATTGTGATACTAGCTTCACCTTTATTATTGGATACTCTCATAACTTTAGTCTTTTTTATATTAATCTTCATGCCATATTTCAATGCCGTATCATTCAGCCTATCCATTATCTTCTGCAATCCAATCTCACTGTCCGCTAACATTCCTTGGTAATCTGCAAATCGTACATCTTGTAACAAATTCCCTCCTACTTTTATTCCTTCTTCCAAGTCTTCCATGGCTTCCTCCATATTTGCCTCAGGGTAAATGTTAAACAGCAGCGGCGAAATGCTACATCCTTGTCTTACTCCACGTCCTATTTCACCTTCTTCTGAGTATTCTTATATATATATATATATATATATATATATATAGATATATATATATATATATATATATATATATATATATATATATATTAGGGTAAACAGGATAGCTTTCTCAGGGAATTTCACCCCTGCCCTGTAAAGTCAGTCAAAGCTGAGGAGGCATAGGGGAATATATTAAATATAAATATTATATATATATACAGTATATAATATATTAACTTTTATATTCTTAGGCAAGAGTTTAACATAGAAGCCGCATATGGAGTATTTTTGCAATGTTTAATTGAAAAATTAGTAACTTAAAAATATACGATTTTTTCGTATAGTTACACACATGACATACCGCATGTGCTGCATAGTTTCCTTTCTGGGTTTTTGTTTTGTAGTTTTCATTGTTCCTTCTTATCCCTTCCATGGTTATTAGTAGTCATTGCATTTTGTTGCAACGGGGCGGATTTGAGAATAACCTACCAGCATTATCGGGATTTTTCTCTTTCAAAGCTGTCAACACTCGGTCTTCCAAGGTGGTTACCCACAAAGTACTAAACCGGGCGCACTAACCGGGCGCGATGGATTAACTTCGTTCAATTGTCAAGAAGCATAACATAACCTGATTGCGCTAATTCCCGACATAATATTTTAGACTAAAAATTATTATTGCTTTATTTACTTAATTCTTAAAGAAATTGTCAAAAATAAACAAAAAATAAATAAACAAACTCATATTTTTAAAATAGAAATTTGAGTTTATTAAGTCTACTGTATGCAATATTATTATACGCAAACTGAAAAAAATACAATATTCAATAATATATATATATATATATATATATATTTATATATATATATATATATATATATTAGTATATATATATATATTATATATATATATATATATATATATATATATATATATTATATATATATATACTGTATATATATTATTGAATATTGAATTTTTTCAGTTTGCGTATAAGAATATTGCATACAGTAGACTTAATAAACTTAAATAATCGATAGTCTGCTTTAGTACATGAGTACATAACTACCTTTTAATAATATGATATTAATTAATATTTAATTATAATATTTGCCTTTTTAGTATTTATTTATAATATTTGACTATTTAAGTATTTATTTTTAATATTTATTTATTTATTTATGAATAGTGCTCAGATCTAAATTGAATATAAATTGATTTGTTTGGCAGATCGCGAGACAAGGAGTGGAAGGAGGCAACAGCCAGACTAATGCTAATTTTCTCTTGCATCCTGTTGTTTCTCAGTTACTTTACCTTAACTTCTGGCCAAAATACGCCTAACACTGTCGGCAATCACCTTGTGGGTATGAAGATAATTTTGTTGATATTTTAGTAAACAACAGCTATATCATAATTGGTATGTTCATAAAATTTGAATTTAAATTTTGCTGAAAGACGTGTCAATAATGAAGGCAATATTGTCGAATGTTGGAAAGATGCAGGTTAAGTTGGTCGAAAGGAAGATGTAGGACCACTTACTCGTAGAGACAATGGATCGAACACTATAGTTTACGTTGAGAGATTATATTGGCTGAAAGAGGGATATATGATGACATTCAATAAAGTAAGGAAATCACAAATTGTATAATTGGGGAAAAAATAAAAAAGCCAGAGAGCGTCAGTTTAACACAACTGCATTAATTAGCAAAAGGTTATGGAAGAGGACGGACTTAAAAAACTATAAATAACTGAAAGGGAAGAGCTAACTTGAGATTTAGAATAGCTAACAAAATCAGACCGAGAAAGAAATTAAAGCATAGAGTACAGTAAAACTGAGGTATGGTTATGAGTCAGTAGAGTGGGAAAGTACTAAAACAGTAGAGACTAGGTAGATTCTTATATATATATATATATATATATATATATATATATATATATATATATATATATATATATATATATATATATATATATATATATCTTTTATTCACAATTTCTTGGTAGAAAACACACACACACAGATACAATTACATTACAACAGCCATAAGGCAATGTCTCTTACGTCTCTTGCAGACTCTACACAAGCAGGCGCCAAAGCACTACACCATGACGACTGAGTACAGCGCAAGAGAAAGCGCGATCAAAACAGTGCAAGTCCAAGATACAAGCAAGTGGGTCAAAATTTAGATCTATGGCGGAAAGAGATGGGTTTTTAGCTTGCCAAGGAAAGTACCAATACAATTGCAAGATCGAAGATCTTGTGACAGATAGTTCCATATTGTCGCAGCCGAAAACATGAAGGAACGTTTGCCCATAGCAGAATTAATATTTGGTACAGTGAGAAGGTTTCTACTATAGGAACGAAGACTACGAGAGTGCTGATAGCTTGATAAAAGATCAGATATATTGTTGGTTTCCAAGAGTTTGAGCGGCAATGAGTGGTCGTGAGAGGGGCATATTTGTCTAATACGGAAGAAAGTACGGAGTTAAAGTGAGCTGAAGAATAAGTTTGAATTGGTGTTGAAATCTTCCTATATTTGATTTAAGACAGATTAAAAATTTGTCGGAGTGAACTATCAACATCTTTTTTTACAAAGTTGAAGAATAATACCAAATCGGATATTAGTCGCAGATACTCATGAAAATGTAAGGCGGACTAGGCGTTCGGGAATATTATTGGATTGAAGCTAAAGCGATTTAGTAACTGAAACTTGGATTCATTCGAGCCTAATGATACAGAAAGTGCAGCTGGAAATCATACAACTCTAGAATAGGACCAATAGGACCATAGAACTCTTAGAATATTGATTCAAAGAGCATGAGTACGTGTGTCTTGTAAGCCAAGATAATATTCCAACACCGTTCGTGAAGAGCTGTCGGATGAGATATTATCTACATTTGGCATTCCGTATTACAGATGAAATATAGCAGAAGAAAGATATTTTTGAGCTCAAATATTAACTAATTCGTGCAAGAAGTTGAATTCGACAATAAGCTAAAATCTAATTTTTATCATGGTTTCTGCGATTTGAGATTGCATCCAGATGAATTCATCAGAAGGTAATGAAAGTTGACATCAGACGATTGCTCTAATGAACTAAACATAGTTGCCAAGTCAAACATATTGATTTTCTCAACTGTGATATATGATTTTATGGCATCAGCAAAACCTTTGGGCACCACAAATATTGGCATGTTTTTTCAATGTCAATAATATGGAAGATGAATAGGAATGACCATAGAACCCTTACCCATTATTTGCATTGAAAAATGCATCCCTAACCTGTTCTAACCCATTAGAACAAGACGATTATGAGAAGGAATTTCCAACTTTAACTGTTTGGTCCGATCAAACAGCAGGCACGAACACGTCTTTGTAGTGTCCACAAATGCATATAATTACAGTTTGTGACACAATTTTCTGATATAAACACGGTCAAACAGTTGCGGATCCAGGTAGAACCAGGGGGCCTGGGCCCCGCCCCATTTAACCCCGCCGATAAGAAATTGTAAACTAGATTTTCATCGTTCTAACGCAATTTCTACGTGTAAATATGTATGTAAGAGCAGTGGATAAGGGGGGGGAGTGGGGGGACTCGAGGGACTCAGTTTCACTAGCTTAAATTTTTCTAATATGACGTAGGCCTATTTGACATATCCAGGAGAAGGCAAAAATTATGTAAACTGTAAACAAATTTCGGTCCCCCCTAAAAAATTCCTGGATCCGCAACTGCGGTCAAACGTCCGGAAGAATTGGGTAAGGCACCTTAACTGGCGAAAATGTCGCAGAAGTTTTCCACTATACAGTTGGAATGGTTTTCAAACGTTTCAATAAGAGTGGCACAGGTAGGGTGATTCTTCAAAGAGCCATACTGGAATTGGAAGGAAGTAATGTGTTCGGACGTTAAATATAAATGGAAGTTCAATTCAAACAATGTAATTGTCTAGGTCTCTAATGTTCTTTTTTTATTTGGGTTAATAGAAACCCTAACTTGGGTCAATTGACCCAGACGCTACTTTCGAATAGCACTACTACTACACCGTAGTTACAACAACCATCAAACTTGATGACTTTTATTTATTTAAGACATATTAAATGACCAATATAAAATTATCATTGAATTATCACCCATTCCACCACACGAACCGCTTATACCTAGAAAGTCTAAAGTGAGCCAATTGACCCAATGTTGCTGATCAATAAACTTTTTATCAGATTACTAATGCTTAAAGAAATGTTTCGATAGATATTTGTCCGCGATGGCCATGAACCCCAATCCAAATTAATGTTTTTTCTTATTGTCAATATTTTTCCAAATTTTTTAAAAAATTCAGTGTTTTGACTCTCAATGCTCAAGCAGTAACTTCAAATCAGCTAAAATCCAAAGCTTGATACCAAATTTATCCCGTTTATTTTGCATATATTGTATGAACCTGCATCACGCTTCTGTTGGTCATTAATTCTTAATTAATTACCTAATAATAATTAATTACCTAATAATAGCAGCTAATTAATAATCATTAATTAGCTGCTCATTAATTGTTCGTTTTTCATCCAGTATGTAACTCTTCTGGCTGTTTTCAACAAATTCAGTCAGAATAAAGAACATTAGACAAATTCATAAAAGTCTTTCCGGACGAGAGGCGCGAATATTGAATTACAAACTGTTTTGTTTCCATATTTTTCCGACCAGAGTAAATCTAGTGGAAAATTCTTAACATTTAGTAAGCCACGAAGATAGAGTAAACCAAGAAATGCCTCGGGTTCGGTTTCTGTTACATCCTAGGTAGCATCTGTCAAACGAGCGTATTTAGCTGTACATCGTTTGATATGGCGAATCATACCCTCGCCCATAATTCTACGAAATGCATCCAGAGGAGTTAATATGACTCATGAGTACGCCATGACTCCAGGCTTTGATTTTAAAATATTCTGCTTCTGACGTATGTCGCAAATTGCCTGATCTATAATAATGATCCAAGGCGTAAGCTTACCGTCCTTGCTGTGCACAAATGTGGTGTTATCACTTCAGTCACCTGGAACCATAGACGCTACTTTCGAATCACCAGGATTGCCTGAATTACTACCAGAAGCTTCGTGAGTTTCAACAGCATTATCATAATCATCATCATCGCCACTAGTATTATTATCTTTATCACTGTTTTCAACCTCTGAATCTTCGTAACCGCTTTGGGTTTCTATGTAGAACGATAGCTCCGGGCTTTTAGTGTTAAAATTTTATAATCTTAAAAACGTTCGACCCGGTCTCGAAATTGTACCATGAGAACTTTAATACTCTCGAATGTCTGCGTTAGTTACTGTAATTTAAAAGTTATCTCTCTTCTCTTATCTTCTCAATCTAAACCTTTTTCACCTGTCCCCTGTCTACTCCTCTAGACGTCTCGAATTCCTCTCATCTCTCCAGGCAGGCCCACCAATCATGAATTCGAAATCTCTTTAAGCCACGTATGCCTACAACAGAGCTTTAAACTGCTGACTCATATAGTAATTAACTTCAAATATAATGTATCAGGCTAGATCAATTATATTTTAATTACTTGAATATTAAGCATATATCTATCTCTCCATCTCTCTTAGTGCACTGCCTACTGGCAGGTCCATGGTATATAACGCCTCCACGCTTCTCTGTCTTCGGTTTTCCACTATATATTTGCATATAAGTGGACAATTAAATTATCTAACAGACCTAATCTCGGCATGCCTCTGTCTCAATTTTCTTCTATTCTGCCTGCTATGACCTCTTTTGATAGACTTTCCCCCCTTTGAATGTGTCCTATGCAACTCATTTTCCTATTTCTTAATACATTTATCCACTTATCTCTACCAATTTTCTCCAGAACTTCCTCATTTATAACGTTTTGAGTCCAGCTAATCCTTAACATTCTTCTCCATACTACACTTCCATTGCCTCTAGTTTCCTGATATCATCCTTCCTTAGGGTCTAAGTTGCTCATCCATATAATGGCTTGGTACAAACCATGCTTTTCACTACCACTCTGTTGTTCCTTAGACTTCTTCTTTACAGTTCTTTCCTATTGCCAAAGGCCTCTTTTGCTAGTGCAATCTTACTGCATATTTCAGTCTTACCTTTCCCATCATCGGTTATAGTATGACCCAAATATTTGAAATTCCTTGACTGTTCCAATTTCGTACCATTTATTGTGCCATCAATTTCATATTTATTATAGGACACTCTCGTCACTTTAGTATTTTTGATAGATAGATATATGAATAGATAGATAGATGGACGGACGGACGGACGGACGGGTGGACGGATGGACGGATGGATGGATGGATAAATGGATTGATGGATGGATGGATGAATGGATTAGTGGATGGATGGATGTGTGGATTGATGGATGGATGGATGGATGGATGAATGGATGGATGGATGGATGCATGGATGGATTGATGGATGGATGGATGGACGGATTGATGGAAGGATGGATTGATGCACTGGTGGACGGATGGCTGGATAGGATGTTTAGTTTTCAGCACAGACACAAATGCATAAGCGACATACAATGCCACAACGGCAATTCTTATATCTATCGCGAAAAAAATTGATCGCCAGTGAAAATACTGAGTATCTTATCAAGCTGACTACCTTGACAATTATGATATTTACAGTTCTTAATAAAGTTCAAAGTTTATAATATATAATTAGATGAAGTTACAGTACAATCTACTTGCATAAACAGAGTTAATTGATTAATAAAATAATAATAAATAAAAATGAAAACACTGTGAAACTTACATTACTTCGATCATACAAATCAGCGAAACCATACATCAAAAACGTAGACTTTATACCTCTTAGAAAACGATGTTATAGATTTTGCATTGCGTATGTCAGGGGAAATTAGATTCCCGTTTGCGACACAGTGAAAAGCATAAGATTAGAAAAATTAATGTTCTTATAAATAAATACTAATTTATTTATTTATTTGCAGTTCTTGCTAATAAATACTTAGTATTGGAGATGTAGTAGTGTGATATAAGCTATGTGAGTGATTATGCATACTATCAATGAAAATATTCCTAATTGCCCTTGACATAGATAAATTTCTAAAATTCTGACATATATAGATTAGTTTAGCTAGTTTATATAGTTGGCGATTAGTTTAGCTAGTTTATATAGTTGGTAAATATTAAAAGTTCGGTAGAGTTGCTTCACATGACAAAATGTATGTTTACTATGCGAGGTTCTTAGATACGATTACAAGCAAAATGCAGAGGTTGCAATAGTTATAAATTTCAATGCCATACTGTTACCTAGATTGGACTCGTGAATGGTAAATGTGCCTGCAGCATTCTGAAGGGATATACTGTCTACGTTTATAGCATATATTACATACCATTATAACTATTAATTTTCTATATATTACTGGTCTAATATGATCACAAAATGTCAAATTTTCATCCATTATTAAGCCTAAAAATTCAGTAATATTAGCTCCAATAATACCAATATTGTCAAGTACTATACGCAGATTGTTAGTAAGGAGAAAGTCGTCATCCTCTTTTGTAGGGTAACACAAAACGAAAGACGATTTAGAGCAGTTAACAGTTAACCTATTGGTTTAAAGCTAATTGTTACTAATTTGAGAACATGCTTGATTAGCAGACGTAAACAAATCAATAATATTAATATATTTAACAAATAAATTAGAATAAAGCATTCAGGGACTCCAATATTAACTTAATAAATTAAATTAAATTAAAATAAATTGTAATTAAATTTAATGTAATTTTTTATGTTAATCTTCAAGCCATATTTCAATGCCGTATCATACAGAATGTCCAATATCTTCTGCAGTCCAGTTTCGTTGCCGGCTACCATTCCTTGGTCACCTGCCAATCCTATATCTTGTAACAATTTCCCCCCTACTTTTATTCATTCTTCCATGTCTTCCTTCATCATTGCCTCAGCGTAAATGTTAAACAGTAGCGGTAAAATGCAACAACCTTGTTTTACTCCACGTCCTATTTCACATTCTTCTGAGTATTCTGGTTGGATTGTAATTATTGCTCTTTGATTATGCACAAGTTTAAAATTCTTCTTCTTTCTCTTCAGTCAATATTTTTCTTTTCAAGATATTCATCGTCCTTATCCAATCAATCCTGTCAAAGGCCATATCAAAGTCCACAAAGCATACTAAAATCGTCATTTCATCGTCGTCCCTATCATTGCCCTATGGTGAGGAATCGGACGTTAAATTCTTACTGATTGACTATTCTAATTTTCTTCACAAAGGACTCCCATTATCCCATTCCTTCTCTTGTGGCGCATCTAAACCTAAAACCAAATTGTGTCTTGTTCATTATCATATCTGCTTTCGACTGAATTAGATTATTTATTATCTGTAATAAGATCTTCGACGCATGAGGTATTGAACTGATTCTTCTGTAATCAGAAAAACTCTTCAGCATAGAAACTTTTGGGAATTGGTATAATCAAAGACTTTGTAAAGTCATCTTTCAAAATACCACTATTGTATACTTATATACGCACTTCCACTAACTTATTGAGTGTTTCTCCTTCCAACATTTTCAATAATTCTTCAAGGATATCATCTATTCCGCCTGCTTTCTCCTGTTCATGCTGTTAATTGGTTGGAGCGACTGGCTGGATAAGATAGTCGGTATGATAGTCGACCGAGAATCAGCATGTGCAGGGTCCAAATCTTGGGCTCGCCCGTCACTGACATCGCTTTCAAGTGAGGAAACTGACGTTAACCTTAGCGTTAGCTTTAGTTTTACTAAGTTACATATTTCGATCACTTTGATCATTTAAATTCTGTAATAATTTTTGCAGTTTTAACAGCTTTTACACATCTTTTATTTGTATTCATAGGTACTACTGTAGTGGGAAAAAATGATGACAATTCTAGTAATGCAACAACCACTTTCGTCAGCGAGAGTCTCGAAAGTTTTGAGCCTAGTGTGGCTGGAACAAATCTAGAGGATGCCAAGACAGAAATAACTAGTAAAGCTTCATCCCTTCAGAATACTGGAACTAATTTCACAATTATTTCACAAATAGATCGTTCAGGCGATCCAAGTATCGAGGATTTACTCACCCAAACAACAAGAATGGATGGACACACCGGCATCATGCCAAAGAGTTCATCATCTGAGACAGCAACGACTGAAATTACACAGGAAACAATGCTCCAAACTACCATCGGAGCAGGACCTGTCGCCACTGAAGGTTCAAATATTGGTGCGTTGAGTACTTATATCCCAAATATTATATTCCAATCTCGAATAGTTTTCGTTGAGAGTGCCAGACATCAGACAAAAGTTATTATTGTTACGGACAAGTCAATCAATAAATCAATCAGTAAGAATTTAACGTACGGTTCCTCGCCTTATGCCGAGGCAATATCAGGGACGTCTGATCTGAATAGTTACTTCGTTGGGAAATATATTTCTAAATTTATAAAGTTATGTTTCTAAATTTCTAAAATTTATTCTAAATTTATAATTTATATTTAATTTATAATATATAGGGTGTCGCATAAGTTCGTATACCGTTTTCAAATTGCAGTAATTCGGCTAGTAAAGGTCGCATGTTCATAAAATTTCGTATTCGTGTATAATAGATGTGAATTAGATGTTGGTGCAAGTTTATTTTCATTAGACCTGGAAATGACGTCACACGGCGCTGTCGCGCAATGTGACCCATTTTCTGACTGGCGCAGCTAGAGACACGCTGTGGCTGCATGCAGCGCGTGCCTGGAAATTACCTGATGTTGTCGTCCAGGACCGCAGTCAAGGCTAATCAACGTGTCAATGTTATTGTTCGATGAGGCCGCGTATAATTTATAATATGGATAAAATTAAAATAATACAATTACGTGCACAGGCAGTAGTATTGGCTAAAGAAGGATATTCGCATAAATGTATTGCACAAAAGTTAAATCGGAGTAAGTGTTGGGTTACGAAGTGGGTAGGTCGAAGCAAATTTGACGAAAAACTAGTGGATATGAAACGTAGTGGACGTCCGAAGATACTGTCTAATACAGCCAAGCGTCTCATCCAATCCGCAAAATACAGACGTGGACAGAGTTTGCGCCGTATTTCAAATCAACTGAAAATTCGTAATGAACATGCTTCTAAGGACACAATTCGCAGATACATGGTTAATGACCTGAAGTGGAAGAACTGGCGTCGCAAAAAAATTCCACTGTTGACTGATGCTCACAAGGTGAAACGTATTAAGTTTGCGCGTGATCATCGTAATTGGACTGTTCAGGATTGGTCAAATGTTCTGTTTACTGACGAGTCACCCTTCAAAGTGTTTTACATACCCAATCCCAAGAACGACACTGTGTGGGGATCACAGGAGAGTAATGTTCCTCCCGCTGCTCAAATGAAGTTCAGTCCCTCGGTTATGGTTTGGGGCGGAATGACTGCACACGGATTAACGAGTCTGCACTTCATTCCGAACGGTACACGACTTAACTCGGATTATTACATTGTAAACATACTGGATAAACTCGTCAAGCCAGCGTTTCAAAGAATCGTAACCGGCGGCAACGTTACTCGAGTAAAGCTGTTCAATGACAATGACCTTGGCATCTTTCAACAGGATGGTGCAAGATGTCATACATCAGCCAAAACAACAAGATGGTTGGAAGACAACATTCCAGCGTACATTAAACCGAAGGACTGGCCACCGAACTCTCCAGACCTTTCTCCTATCGAGAACCTGTGGAGTATTCTGTCGTTTAGTGTCTACCGCGATCCAGAGCCCACGAATGTTGTGCAGCTGAAACGTCGTCTACAACAAGCTTGGAGATCAGTGAAAGTGGAAATACTTCAGACATTAATCAAATCTATGCCGGATAGAATACTCGCTGTCATTAAGCAAAAAGGAAATACTATAAAATATTAGTTTTTGCGAAAATGTGACGTCATTCAGAAAAATTTCAGTTTCTACTTAATTACTTGTACGATTACAAATTAAATTGTACCCATATATTTTATTTATCGTGTCTACATACTGTCCAAATTTGGTTTAAAACGGTTAAGTAGTTCCAGAGTTAATGCAATTTGAAAACGGTATACGAACTTATGCGACACCCTATATTACTATATTTATAAAGCAGATTGAATGCGCCTGAGTAAGTCACTAGTTATTCCCTTACGTACGGCATATCTCTTCTTAAGGCTCAAATTAACAGCTGCATCTAGCGGGTTGTCATCATCCATTTTACCAGCGTCGTCTTTCGCAAAGGGAGGTACGCTCAGTTGTATGGATTTAGGTTCATCTCCATAGCTTAACATCGTTTCGCGATATGCACGATAGGTATGTCGATGATGATTCGATAGAATTTAACGCTAGGTATTTCGATGTAATTCGCTCATCGTCTAACTTAATATCCACTTCAGCAAACTGGGAACATAATAGCAGATTGACGTGATTTGACTGGTCTTTATGATTGCTTCATTAACACCTCTGCGCATATCCAACATAACATGCAGTTGACTGTTTACTAAGTCGATGTTGATTTACTACCGTAATGACTAGCCAAACTCTATCGGTGTTCCTTCGTTGAAGATGCTGATAGGATTATATTCAACATACCTTCCGCTATCTATACTACTTTGTGCAGATTGAACCTAGAATATATCGATTTCGGACTTGATGCATTCGCAATATTTTGGATGCACGTAGCCTTCATGCAAATATGTCAGCGTGTTTCTTTTTTGTAATGCGTCTTCTCTTGACAACAACAACAACAACAACAAAATTAGAGTGCTACTGTCGTCAGTGACAACATTGAGCACTGTGGTACCAAATCAATCCGATGAGCAGGGTTTGGGGTCCAAAAACGGTGCGATCCAAAATCCGGGAATTCGGTCCGAGGAAGGGTACTAGTGGAATGGAGGTTTACGTGTTGGTCTTAGTTCATGTGTACTGGTTAAATATGAGTGGTCAAAAAGAAAAGCCTTCAACCGTCTATGAAACTGTTCATATGAAAGGAAAGGATGATCAGCAGAAGATGAGGGGGTGCGCAAAGTGGAAGGAAGAGAATTCCAGATCTGAGGAGCGGTGTGCTGGTAGGAACGCTTGAAGAGCTTACTGCGAGAAGGGATGCTGGGTCGCTCTAAAGTGATTAACTTAGAGGACTAAGTGGATGACTGGTTGGAGGAAGGCTGTCTCACTTATATTAAGTGGGACATGTAACCTATACCAGGGTTGATGATAGACTTATATGTCAGAGAAGCCTTGTACATAATGCGTTCTCTGACTTTGAGCCAGTGCAGAGACTTCAGGAGAGGAGTCACATGGGAGTGCTTAGAGCGGCGGAAGACTGCACGTGCAAGGGAATTCTGGATATACTGCAGTCTGTTGATCTCACAGCTTGGGAGATTCAGAAACAAGGAGTTACAGTAGTCCAGTTTAGATTGCACGAGAGCCGCACCGATGGTAGAAGCGGTCTCAACGGTAAGATATAGTCGTATTCGACGTAGATCTCTGATGTGGAAGAAGCAAGCCTCTGAAGTTATGGTGATGTGATCGTGGAATGTGAGATGCTGGTGGGGGATGACACCAAGGCTCTTGACAGAAGAAACAGGTGTGATGGCTAGGTCGGGAGTGAGAGAGAGGGAAGCCTCATTCAGTTTTGATAGTTGTTGAGGTGTCCCAAATAGCACAAACTCAGTCTTAGATGGATTCAGCGCTAAGAAATTGCAGACATCCATGAAGATATCGACTGGAAGGATTGCTGTAGGCGTGCATCAGGATATGAGTGGGGGGTGAAGCATGTGTATAGCTGAGTGTCGTCAGCAAAAAGTTGGTGGTCAAGTGAATGAGAGGAAATCAATGAGCTTTTAAAGGTTTAGTGTAGCGGTTAAACAGGATTGGACCAAGAACGGAGCCTTGAGGCACACCGTACTGGAGGTTGCAAGGTGGAGATGCGTACTCGAGCACTTTTACGCTGAGAGTACAATCGATAAGATATGAGGTAAACCATGCAAGAGCATTGCCATGGATACCAAACCAAGAGGAAAGACGCTGTAGGAGGATTTGATGATCTATGGTGTCAAAGGCCGCAGATAGATCGAGCATGCAGAGCCCAGTGACACGCTGAGTGCTCATGGCGTTAGTGATGGTGTTGCAGATTGAGAGAAGAACAGTTTCAGTAGAGCGGTTTTTGCTGTATGCCGATTGGTGTTCATTAAATAGGTCATTGGATTCAAGATGAGTGGAGAGTCTACGATGGACTAATTTCTCAGCGAGTTTGGAGAGGTATTGCAGATTGGATATTGGTCTGTAGTTGGAAAGTAATTCTTTATCCAGTGAGGGCTCTTTCAACAGTGGTGTGACGATAGCATTTTGGAATAAATGAGGAAATGTGCCAGTGGACAAGGAAAGGTTGACAATCTGGGAGATTGTGGGTGCGAGAACATGGATGCACTTCTTCAAGAGAGAAGTAGGGATAGGATCGAGATCACAATGCTTAGGCAGTGAATCCAAGACTTGTTGCGTAATCTCGTCGATGGTGACAGGGGTAAAGCTGTGGAGCTGCTCTCGGATTGATTTGGTTGGTCGAATGTAGTGAAGTGTTGAGTTGGCTACAGGAGTGATAGAGGACCAGAGTTTATTGATTTTGTCGGAGAAGTGCAAGGCAAATTGATTGGGAAGTGATTTGACAGGAAGTGAAGACAGGGAAGGAGAGGGTGTCCTTTCTAAAAGCGTGTTAACTGATTTCCATAAGTTCCTGGAGTCAACTGCATTGCTGACGACGGAGGAGTAGTATTATTATTAGTAGTAGTAGTAGTATTATTTGGCAGATGCAATGGCGGTACGATACAGCTTGTGTTGTAAATTTGAGGTGGTTTTCCAAACCACTGCATGGGTTTCGCGCCACTTCCTGTCAGCTTTACGACACGCAGACTTTAACTTAGCCAGCTCAGGAGTGAACCAGGGATTAGACTCTCTGACTGTTTTGCTAGTCTAAGGTACGTGCTTATGAAGCAGAGCAGAAAGGGTGGAGTTGTACTCTATTACAAGTTCATTGAGATCAGGAGAAGGCGACTTGATTGGAGTCGAGTTCTCGATATCAGAACAGAATTGATTGATGTTGATGCTATTTACTTTGCGATATGATATTGTGGTGGTGTTTGGAACAGTTTTAGGTTTGATATGGTTGAATGACCAAGTGACAGGTTTGCTATGGTTGAATGAGCAAGTAACAGGGAAATGGTCAGACGGGAATGAGATAGAATGTCAATACTTGCAGGATCGAGTGCTGACACAGAGGGGGTGGTTAGATCTAGGGTGTGGTTATCCAAGTGTGTGGCAACGTTGACGTGTTGTACAGCGTTGCAGGATTTAAGTAAACTATTAAACTGCTGGGTAGCGTGATCTAGTGGTTTGTCTACATGAATGTTGAGATCACCAGTGATGACATAGTCAGACTTGGACGAGGTAAGACAAGACAGCAATGCAGCAAACTCTGATAGGAACGTAGAGAAGGGTAAGCATTCTTGAGCATTCTTTGTCCGCTTCAAGCCTGATTACTGAAATTTTCCGAAGATACGAAACGTTTTATTCCGTCAGGCTCTAGTCATTTGTTCGAGATTTTGCGCGACTAGTAGCCAGCAACGTCGTTTACAATATCAAGTCGAAGGGGTAAGCATCCGGAATAGATGATATTATAAAGATATGGGTGTTCTTGCCTATCTACCTAGACTCGGTCTAGGGGAAAACTACTTTTGAAAAACTACAACACAAGGTAGACAGGAAAAACAATATACTTTTGTGTTGCTTAATCGCCCGTTAGTCACAAAGTCACACAAATATAGTCACAATACTATAGTATAAAGTGTACTTTACTATCTAAATAGTACTTAGCTTAGAAGGTATGATTCTTATGGTTGAAGGTATGATTGTATGATTCTTGCAAATTCTAAACTCAAAGAAAAGAGATTAAGAGAGAAACAAAATTAACAAAAATTAAAAAAATCATATTTCATCCTCTAATCTATCTAATTTCCTCCTCCCTTAAAAAAGAAATGGAAAATAAGTATAAAAAACCAAAACTATTTCTGTACAGCTTAAAATAAAAGACTGAACTAAAAGAAATTAAAGTAAACTGAAATGTTGAATTTAAAATTCAATCACATCTCGTGTTACAACATCACTTTCTAGCGACTACTTAAAATTAATATCAAATTGATATTCGTCAATTTATAAAGATAATAATTAATAAATCTATTAAGCGAAAACTAACTTAATCAAGTTAACTAAACATCCAACAAATAAAATAATAAAATATTTAAATATTTAACAATAATATTCAAAAGAAAATTATTAATAATAGTTATAATAAATCATCAGTATGAACAACTAGTCAATATGGCATCAATCAATCAATCAACGATTAACCAAGTTAATATAACATTAACCAATTAATAAAGAACACTAATCAATGTCATACAAACTATTCAACACTGAAACCATAAATAAACTCAGTCAAGTCGCTAAAGCTGGGCGTGACAAAAGATCAGCCAGAATATTTAACTTGCCTGGTTTATATTTCATAACAATCTTCTATTCTTGGATTTCTAAAATCCAACGCTGAATTGTTCTATTGTGATCCTTAATATGAGACAATGAAACAAGTGGATTGTGATCGGTATCGATGGTTACTTGCGAACTACCAAAATAAAAATGATAATAAGGTACAGCCGTTAAAATACCGAACAACTCTTTCGCTATGGTAGAATACCTGACCTGGTCTTTATTTAAGCTTTTACTCATATAGCAAATAGGCAAAAATAAACCTGAGTACTCAATACCATTGTACTAAAGGTGACCTAAGGACCCACCCACAGAAAAATTCGAGGCATCAATAAAGATGTGAAAAGGACGGTTAAAATCGGGCGAGTGAAGAATAGACTTTGAAGCTAACAAAGACTTTAAATGAATAAAGGATTCAACGGCTTTGTCAGACCATACAAAAGCAACATCTTTCTTCAAAAGCGGTGTTAACGCAGCAACAATCTCAGCCATAAACGGTACATAGCAACGATAGTAATTAACTACGCCAAGAAATTGACGCTGTTTACGATTCACCGGCTGAGGAAACTTCAAGATAGCCTCTATCTTCACATCTACAGGTGAAATGCGCTTTTTAACTATAGTATGACCTAAGTAAGTAACTTTGTCACTGCCAAATTCACATTTAGACTTCTTATTCATTTAGCCCGCCAATGCTATGCGTTCAAAAACTGCTTGAAGATGCTGCAGATGCTGTTACCATGTGCCAGATGAGAACACTAGAATATCATCCTGATATGCATCTGAAAACGCATTCAAGACGTCCAACATCATGTGGACCAAACGCTGGAAAGTACTGGCCGCACCACCCAATCCGAAAGGCATAACCTAGAACTCAAAAGTCCAAACGGAGTAACAAAAACCGCTAACTGGGCTAGAACTCTGCTCCAACTCCATCTGCCAGTAAGCTTTGCTCACGTCTACTTTAGAGATAAACTTGGCTCTAGACACTTTCTCGATAAGATCTTCTATGCGAGGAAGTGGATATGAATCCAAATCCGACACACAATTGACCTTACGATAGTCAACACAAAACCTAATGGTGCCATCCGGTTTATCAACCAATAAAATCGGACTAGACCATGGACTATAACTACGGGTTATAATACCTAGCTTCAGCATAGAGTCAATCTCTGCTTTAATCTTCTCAAGCTTAATCGGATTCGCCCTATAAGCCGGCTGTCTTATAGGCTTAGTACCACGATGTACAGGAATCTTATGCTACCATAAGGAAGTACGTCCAGGGATATCCGAAAATAAGTGTGAAAACTTATCAAGAAGAAGTTGCAAAGACTTGCGCTTTTCGAGATCTAAGTGAGAAAGATCAAACTTAAAGCCTGACTCTGACAAAGACGGTAGAACTGAATCTAACATGCCATTTTCAGGGTCTCATTCAAGATCGACGTCTATGTTGGATTCGAAACAAACGTCAAATCTCTCAACATACGGCTTCAACAAATTAATGTGGACTACTTTAACTGGCTGACGTCTTGACGACGCCTGTATCTTATAATTAACACTAGACATACGAGATATCACCGTGTAAGAACCATCCCAAGAAAATTCTAAAGGACGATCTGGCTTAGGATAAAGATACAAAACCTTATCACCAGTGACAAAAGATCTCTCACGAGCAGATCTATCGTAGAGAAATTTACGTTTAACAATTTCTCGTTCCACATTAGAGTGTACAATGTCACGTACTAGCTGTAATCTATCATTAACATCATGGACGTAATGGACTACACTAGAATGTACTCTACTCTGATCATCAAGCAAAACATCTTTGATAAGGGACTGCTCAGTTCGTAAGAGAAAACTAACTCATTTGGCGAAAAGCCAGTTGTTGCACAAGGCACCTGCCTGTAAGCGAACAGCAAATAAGGCAAACTAACATCCCAGTTATTATTGAAAGAATGTTTTGTTGACCTAATCATGTCTTTCAAAGTCCTATGAAAGCGTTCAACTACGACTTGAGATTCAGGATGTCCAGCCGTGGACAAGAAATGCTCAATTCCTAGCTTCAAAAACAATTTTTAAGCCAGAGCAGAACTAATTCTGTGCCCCTATCAGTCTGGATTTCACAAGGAAAACCTTACGTTAAGTAAACGTTAATCAGGACATCAGTGACTGTCTCAGCCGTGTGATCTTTAACGGGTAAAGCTATAGGGTAATGTGTGGCTAGATCAATAATCGTTAACATAAACCTATTGCGACTCTCTGTCACCTCAATAGGTCCCGCTACGTCGACCTGTACCCTATGGAAAGGTGTTTCGAAGACCGGTAGAGGACACAAAGGAGCTCTTCGTGGGGGATGCGCTTTGTCAAGGCGCTGACAAACATCACAAGATTTAATGTAACTCTTAATCAGAGTATTAAATCCAGACCACCAGAAACTATCTTGAACCCTATCTCTAGTCTTCTCAAAAGCTAAGTGACCAGCGCATGGGCTGTCATGAGCTATCGAGAGAATTCTAGGAACTAACGACCTAGGCCCTGTACTCACAAAGTCACACATACAAACATAGTCACAATACTATAGTATAAAGTGTACTTTACTATCTAAATAGTACTTAGCTTAGAAGGGGAGAAGAGGAGTCCGAAGCGCGGAAGAAAACAGCTAGCTCACGGGAACCAGGAAACCAGGGAGACCCTCTCTTGAGCACAAACCGGATACGAATAAGACAGATAAATCATTCCGATTTACCAAGTCAACTATTAGGGGACAAAGTCGTTTTTCGAACTCAAGATAAAGCTCTTTGTTTAAAGGAAGAAAGACAACAAGAACCATCGTACCAGTTAACAGTACGATTGCAATATCCTAGCAGAATTCTTGAAAATGTTGGAAATAGAAACACCCGATAAGTTAATGGAGGTACGATTGGAAGTGAACAATACAGATATTTGGCCATACAATTATACCAAGTCAGTGCTATTCCCAATTCACAATAAAAGCCAATGCTGTGGAGTGTTCGAATTACACAACATCAGTTTAAAGGAATTAGACTCATGCATCAAAGATCTTGTTAAAGATAATGAATAATCGCATTCAATCGAAAGCAGATACGATACTGAGAAAGACACAATTTGGTTTTATGAAAGGATGCGATACAAGAAACCTAATAGCACTTAAGACTGAAATATGCAGCAAGATTGCACAAGCATTGGCCTTCGATAATAAGAAAGAATTTTTAATAAAAATTCTGAAGAAAGACACAAAGATAAAATAGTGAAAACCATGGTTTGTACCACGCTATTGTATGGGTTTGAAACATAGACCTTAAGGAAGAAGATATTTGGAACTAGAAGCATTAGAAATGTGGATTTGGAGAATAATGAAGAGGATTAGCTGTACTCAAAAGATTACAAATGAGGACGTTCTGTAGAGCGTTGGTACATATCGACAGTTGATAAATGTATTAAGAAATAGGAAGAGGAGTTTTGTAGGACACATTTTAAAGGTTGAAGTCTATTAAAAGAGGCCAATGAAGTTAGAATGGAAGGAAAAAGAGGAAGAGCAGGCTGAGATTAAGTATTTTAGATGCTTTAAAGTCCACTAATATGTGGACAGGAAGAAAAATCGGAAGACAGAGAAGAGTGAAAGCATTATATACCTCGGACCTGCTAGTAGGCAGTGTACTAAGAGAGAGATAGGTGGCTTTTTGACCCTATCTCTAACCTAATACCTTTTGTTAGTTGCGCTTATCTCTCTCCGAAGTCCTCTTTCGCCCGTTAAATTTTACACGTAATTTCAGTTTCACAGTACTCATCATGCGTGATGGCGTGGCCCAAATATTTGAAACTTCTTAATTGTATCGCGTATTATTCAATGTAACATTTATATCCATGTGATTCTTAGACACTCTCATAACCTTTGTCCTCTTTATATTAATGCAATATCTCAATGCTGTGCCATTCATATAATCCGTAACCCTTTGCAATCTTAAATCGCTACTAGCAATCATACCTTGATCATCTGAAAATCTCACATTTTTTAGCAATTTACCCCCAATAGTTAGTTATTCCTTCCAAAATATCTTCCATCGATTCAACCAATACCTCCTTGGAATCTTCTTCTTCTTCTTGTTCTTCTTCTGGTGCAAACTGCCTAAGGGCCGGTCAATGATATATAACTATTCCAACCAATTCTATCCTGAGTCTTTCTTTTCAACTATACATAAATTTCTTATCAGATCATGCAACTTGACATGTCTGGGTCTTCCTCTACCTCCTCCCTTGCATTCTTCCTTCAATTACATCCTTTATTTGTGTATTCCATTTAAAGCTTTGGCAAAAATTACATGGTAAGCTGGGTCCCCTTTGCTTTCCTCACACCTGCTTTAGTAGCCTCTTACGAACACGCCGCAATTTGCTTACGATTGCCCTATTCTGCAGTGGCCCCAACCATACCCGGGCACAACACGGGGACAATTTCACAACTAATTGAAAGAATCTCGGCCAGACTTGTTTTAACAGCAACAGGTATAACAGTCGACAGTGATATTTAAACGAACGTTGAACGAGTGCGTCATATACTAAGAAGAAGATGCAGTATGAAAAACCTATAATATGGATTTCATACTGGTGTTAATTCAAAAAGATTACTGTGTTTTATTGTAAGTGTTGAGTTTTGAATAAAGTGTATTAAATATTTAACTTTATTTAACACCTATGCCCATGCTTGCGCGGATGATTTTTGCGATAACATCTCTCAATCCCTCCTGTTAACTTAATGGAGGATGTCCTAAATGTAGTGATATGGACTGGTTGTGTCGTTGTATCAGTTTATTATAGTACGTATTGCAGATTCTCGAACCAAAATTAAAACAAGTTTCTCTTAACATACGTGTTGGTATAATAATATATGTACTGTTGCCTTCAAATATAATTCTGTTGAATTTAGATCGTAAACATGAAATAATATTTAACGAGTTCAAAGCTGCGATAGTTAGTGATTATGTTAGAGAGAAAGAGAGTAAGAGAGAGAGAGAGAAAGAGATATGAACTAGAAATTAGAATATACTGTAAATACTAGAGTATACTATTAGAGTATACTGTGAATTCCATTGAAATATATATATATATATATATATATATATATATATATATATATATATATATATATATATATATATATATACACTGTGAGTCATAAAAAAACATGTGCGCAGTATTTCGTGCACAACTTTAACACTTGTGGACCGATTTTGAAAATATTTTCAGAATTATAAAGAAGAAGAGAAGTATTATTCTTAAATCTAGTTTTTGTGATACTTCCGGTTTATTTTAAACGATTTCACAAACATAGTCTGTTTTTGTTGACATTTTTAAATGGTGTTTACTAATGAAGATAAAGCGCTCATAAAAGACTTGTACCTCTTAAGGGTTATGGCGCACATTGGTTGATTGTCAAATTTCCAACAAAAAAATTGGATGCTGGGAGGGCTAGATTGCTTATTAGAGAAATTGCGCCGAAAAGAAGAAAATAAATAACGTGGACGAGTTGAAGCAACGCCTGGTGGACGTTTGGCAAGACATGCAACAATCTGTCATTGACAACGCAATAGATGAGTGGCGCAAGCGTCTCCGAGCTTGTATGTGCGCCAAAGGAGGACATTTTGAGCATATGCATTGACAGTTGACAGTAGTTTTACAACACTGTTTGTTTCGTGTGTTTCACTGTTAATTCCACTGGATTTGTAAACATTCGGTAACGATTGATTTACTTAAACTGAATATTTTCAGTCGCGCATATTTTCAAGCGCTGCTTCAACGCAAAAATAATAATTAACAGAATCACTTACCGTTAACTTATTGCAAATGTTATCCTGATTATATATATGCAGAAGTTTTGAAATCGGTTCACTAATACCAAAGTTATGGGCGAGAGAGTGCGCACATGTTTTTTTGACTCACAGTGTATATATGCAGGGTGAGTAAAAAAGTGAACACATCTGAAAAATGTTTTAATATCTCGGGTTATTTTCTAATATAATTCTTACTAAATACTAAAGGACTCATTTTTGATGAGGTGGCAAATTTTCATCCATTGTAATACATAAATTGTCCAGTTATTACTTCAATAACGTCAATAACTTCGCAATAACTTCAATAACGTCAATAACTTCACAATAACGTCAATAACTTCACAATAACTTCAATAACTTCAATAACTCCACAATAACTTCAATAACTTCAATAACTTCACAATAACTTCAATAACTTCAATAACTTTACAATAACTTCAATAAACAAAGACCTCCTCGTTGCATAGTACTCCTCTCTTCTGGATAAGCACATTAATCTGCAAAATAAAACTTTAGTCAACAAAGCCTTCAAAACTGCTCTGTAACCCTCAAGGAACTCTTCGAAAAACTGTAATAGCGTCACGATATCACGAAATTAATAACTCCAATAACAAACAACATCTGTTACTTCATCCTCCTCTTCTTCAGGGAAAGCAATAATCTGCAATAGCTTCTAAAACTTTAAATACGATACAACTTCAATAACAAACTTCAAGAACGACTCTTCAAGAACGACTCTTCAGGAAATCTTTAAGAACCACGTTCTCTTCTTATATCCTCAAAACAAAGGAGTACAGTAATATCCACTAACTACAAGTACATACTGTACGCTACAAGTACAGAAGTCTGTACGCACAAGCGCCACTACGCTTGTACAGCATAAAAATGATATAATTAGCAACGCGTAACTAAATAAGGTATAAATCTAGTATACTAGTATAGCTATACGAATGACAGCTATTAATTATACAACGCTATATATCATAACTACTTTCTTTAAGTTGCGTTTTTTGTGCTTTTTTAAATTTTATTTTTTATTTTATTAATTTATTTATTCTTTATATGTTTTCTCTACTTTCTAGTACTGCTGTTTACATTTTCCTTCTACATTACCCCCTAAACTGTCAATAAGCGCTCTTAGTAGGCCACATAAAGATTAAATTATTTATAATAATCTGGGTCACTTTGAACTAAACAGAAGAAATAGATCGCCTCAGCTTACATAACATAAAATGGCTGAAAAGCCATTTTACAGACGACATCCTACCTCAATCCGTAACAGAGCAAAACAATCCAGATAGATATATCATAATTCTTAAACTTACCTGAGGGTAATTCATTGTCTGCTGGTCCAATTTCTGAACATCTTTCCAGGTGACCATCTCAGAATTGCTTGACGGTCTTTGTCTGTAAGTATGCTACTGATGGGAGGTGCTGCCGGAAATAATCTCTGAGACATTGCAGTCCAATGGGGTCTGTAAGTATGGGCAACCTGGCTGTTTTTTTCCTGACCTTGTTTCCGGTTTACTGTAGGATACAGTATTTGAGGGTCGAGACATTCGATCCTTACTACTGAGAATATGTTTCTGAATATATTGCTATAGCTAATAGTTTTCTGCAAAATCAAACACTTAAAACGCAGCAAAAAGGCTTCAAATATTTTTAAATTACCAACCCAATTCCAGATTTCATTTCTAATAATTCATTTTCGTGAACAACCAGGCGTTGGTCACTGTTCCTGATCAATTACGAGCCACCAAGTACTGGATAATGCCCTGAGTGGCATGGCACTAGTTCAGATTCCTATGGGATATTGATGGATAAAGAAGGAACCAATTGGGAGAGTTCCTAATAGTGCAGCTTGTGATATTTAAAATAAGTGTTGCTTGTGGCCACTCAAACCGAATTAAGCTATCGTACAAATCAGAACAAAGATTACATTGTTCTCTTGATAAGCGAAGGCATAGAGTTCTCAGGACAGTGAGCCAGGAGGCTGGTTGCCAACTAAAATTAATTTATCAAAATTAAGAAACTCAAACAACTATTTAGATAATGCGGTAGTGTAATATAGGAACAAACTGGTTAAACTATACTTGTATCATTAGTGAGACGTCATCATAATGCTAACTTAAAACACAGCTGAATCCCTAATTAGGTTTTACGAATTCATAGTTCCAAATTCTCTAATTCAAGAATTCAATAATCAATCACTTAACCAAAGTTAGAATTCACTAAATCTCAAGGAAACCCTAGTTACAAACTATATGTAAGCCACAGGCTAAGATTTAAATCGATTGGACAGAAATAAAATTAATCAGAGAATTAAATTAATTTACAGAACTAAAAGATTAATTAACCATTAATTTCAAGTTGCACTTAGTAAATAGCGATACCCTAAACTAATACTAAAAGAGTAAGAGAAAATAACTTCACCTGAGAACTTCCAGAAGAGACTTAAAATTATTTAACTAAAGTTTATGAACTTAACTAAATTATATTAAAAGACTTGACGTCCGGTCTCCTTAGACTGTTCCTACATGACTGAGACTGAAGCGTGTTTGGCTGGGGTTCTCTACCCCTTATAAACTAAACTAGCACGTGAACAGTGCAAGGCGAAAACAAATCAAATTTTAAAACAAAGCAAAATCGTTTGCATAACGATGACAAGCCTGCTAAAAGTCCAAGTGTAGAATTTATAACTGGAATTTCCACTAAGAGTTAAACAGAGAATTAGGAAGATACTTAGAGAGACCTTTAAAGGAACCTAAAGGAAAGGAGAAGAAACAAAAGAAATAATGTACCTAGTTTGTAAGCACGAGGTTGCAGAATGTCCTAAAAATTCGCATGCATAAGAGTCAGATTTTAGATCTAAAAAATCAGCTAACAGGTCATTCAAGATAACGTGAACAAATATAAACAAAGTGGAGAGCGTCGAAGTGGAGTGATGGCAATGTAGCGAGTGAAATAGAACTAGATAAAAATTACTACAAGGTCGCAAGTTAAACTAAACTCAAAACCCTATTGAATTAAGTTAAAAATTACTATCCCAATACACATCCATCACAATAAATTGTCCAGTTATGAAAGTTTCAGCTGAGTAGCTCCAACTTTTTGAATGAACTTTAAATAAAAATTATATTTCATTTTATTTTTTTTGGCCCTGAAAAGGGTCGTTGTGGTGGTTCAGAAAAAACCAGTTGTATCTGCCAGCATTAATGACTATTCGATATGCTTTCCTCCAGCTGCTAAGCAAGACTGCAGTAGCTTTCGGAATTCTAGAGAGCCTTGTTTATCTCAGCTTGGGGCAATATCTCCCAAATTGATTGTAGCACTTACTGCAGTTGTGTCTGGTTTTTAGGCTTCAAGTTGTATTGCTGATAGAGATGCAGCATGGTTCCCCAGACATAGCAATCCAGAGGATTTTGATCGGGATATTTTTGAAGGCCATCCACTCTGAAGCCAGCCAGAGTATACACACTCAATGTGTGTATACTCTGAAAGAGTATACACATACTCTTTCAGAGTATACACACATTGGCTCTGTCGCTGGCTCTGGCTCATCCTCCGGAACTCTGTGTAGTAGAAACAGTAAAAGTGTTATGATAAGAGAATTATAAATATTTGCATTACATATAAATTGTTATATAATAATTAAATTATAAGAGACTGCCTTACATGGATTGCGATAACAGAAAAAACTGCGAAAGTGGAAAAAGCTGCATTGTAAAAATTGAGATGACTGAGTTATTTTTGAAAAAGGACACTTCAAAGAGATTGAGATAGCAGAATTATATTTGAAAAAGGATGCTTTATAGGTCTATGGATTGAGATAGTTGAATTTAATTCTCAAAACGTTGCATTACATACTGTAGATTGTATAATTTATATTTAATACTAGACTAAGCTGTATTTTAGCATAGTTATTTGATATTACTTCGACAATGGGAACAATATTCCAGAGACCTCACTAACATTTTAATCTCAAAATTGATTACAGGTACAGTAAGAGAAAGACGTCACCAACATTTCAATCTGTACATTGACAAAGGAAAAATACGCCAGTGATCTCACCAATATCTACAAATTATCTCCAAAAATGATCTCCAAATTGACCACGGGAACAATATTCAAGACTCGTCACCAATATTTGTTATCTCCAAATTGACAACGGGACCAATGTGCCAAAGACTCCACCAAAGATTTTATCTCCAAATTGACAATAGGAACAATTTGCCACAGCCGTCACAAACATTTCTATTTCCAAATTGACAACGGGAACAATATGCCAGAGACGTCAACAACATATATATCTAAAAATTGCTTACGGGTTGATTATGCAAGAGATGTCACCAAGATTATTAATTCCAAATTGACCACTGGAATCCTACGCCAGAGATGCTACCAACATCATAATCTCTAAGCTGACTACGCGTTCAAATTTATGCTATGAGACGTCACTAACATTTCAAAATCCAAATAGACAATTAGAACTGTAGGCTATCGTTATCATTATCATTATGAATTTCAGCCTTTTCTAAAAATAAATTGTGTCTTGTTCAATATCATCTCCGCTTTCGATTGAATGAGGTAATTTATTGTCATAAGTGGTTGCTCTTTAATCAGAACACTGCAAAGCGTTGGTTTTTGGCGGTTTGGAAACAAGTCAATTGGGTAAGTCGTCTGACAAAATACCTGTATTGTACATTTCCACACATACTTCCACGAGCTTGTTGAGCATTTCTCCCTTCAACATTTTCAAGTAGCTAAAGTTCTTCAGAGCAGCGACGTACTGAGGATCCATAAATAATTAAACTGGAACATACTGGTCTCCGATCAAAGTGAATCTAGAACAGTTGGTGTTTAGTTTATCTAATCTACATTTCTAAGTCAGCCTCAGATGATTAGGAAATTCAAGAGAGGCTTAATCAAATGTTTAATTATTATTTTTACTCAGTGTTTGCAAACGAGGAGACGAGACTATTGGACAAGTTGTTTAACCTAAAGGGTTACTACAGTGACGCCAGACCGGTTAGAGACAGCTCGATAGCCCTTGTTGTTGACCTAGAATTCTCCATTATGTTCATTCTAGACTTGGTAAGTAGAGTTCAATAAAATTGTAGATTCTATTAGTGGTAAGATTTTTCTTACGTTAGGGCTTGCTACGGAGTAGACCAACGACACATCTCTAAAGAGACTATGGAGCAGGAAATAGTTGAAAACAATACGATGAATTAGCGAGCACCTCAAATTTCAAAAGCTATATTACAGTTTACCTATTGTGCTATTTTACATGTATCTTTTTGATGGCATAAGGTAAGTGCCCTTGCTCAGAAAAAAGCATTTATTAACGTTGATTAGAACCTCATAACTTAAGAACTGTGATTTTGGCATAAAAAATTGGAAACAGAAAAAATTTGTGCCATTAGTGTTAAGTTACACCAGTAGCAAGGTAATAACAAATCGTACATGCGCATTCATCTCGCCTAAAAGTTTTGGCCCAATTTCTGCTCATTTATAATATATGGTTAAGGTTCATCAAGAAATCATCTCAGCAAGGCTTGAAAAATTATTTATCCCGAATATGCATGTATACGGTACGATGTTAATGCTAATAAATCAGTAAGTAATGTTATAATGATGCAATTTAATATAATTTGATCATTGTAGGCTTGTTCCAACCAAAGCTTTTTCTATTATTTAAAAAAATAAATTATGTTTTTGCCATTTGTTAGGTATGCATTCTTTGTTTTCATTATGTTCTCTCATATTTCTTTTGTTTTCATTATGTTCTCGCTAATTCCAGCAGCCTTCTGGTCTTCTTATAGACATTCATGAACAGCTAGGTGCTGAAGTTCATCATGAAGAGTTAGGTGCTGAAGATCATCATGAACAGCTAGGTGCTGAAGATCATCATGAACAGCTCGGTGCAGAAGATCATCATGAACAACTCGGTGCTGAAGATCTTCATGAACAGCTGGGTGCTGAAGATCATCATAATCTGCTCGGTGCTGAAGATCATCATAAACAGCTCGGTGCTGAAGATCATCATGAACAACATTATGCTGGAGGTCATTATGAACAGATTAGTGCTGAAGATCATCATGAACAGCTCGGTGCTGATGATCGACATGAACAGCAAGGTGCTGAAGGTTATTATGAACAGCTCTGTGCTGGAAAACATCATCAACTGCAGCGTGATGAAAATCATCATGAAAATCATCATCATGCTGAAAATCATCGTCTACAGCGTGTGAAGCATGACCGAATTGATAATCGCAGCCGTCAGACACTTCAAAAGATACCGAAAAAGAAGAAGTTGCAATCGTGGAGGCTTCAGATTCAGTCGGTCCTTCATTTCAATCTCCAGAAGCAACAACATCATCATCAGGGCCTTGATCGACAGCGTATCGTGTTAACCGTGAGCCCACCAGGATCTTCTGCCCCCACCGCAATCCTAGACCCACATACCTCTGCGAGGGGCAGGGCCTCAGCTCTCAAGCCTGGCCACTGCGAGGGGTGACTCCGCAGTGAGGCGATTCACGTGGATGTTCATGGGTCGCTTGAAGCAGAACCCGATCGGCTCACCGGCTGGGTTGACCCCTCAGGTTCATCTGCGTCCTGTCACCGCCACCTCTCAGCCGCCGCAGGATGGCTTCGTTCAACCCACGGCTGACCTGCTCTCACCGTTTCACGTCAATCGTCCGTCCAGTCTAAAGTTCAATGCTCTGATACAGCCTCTCGGTAGAGCTCAGTCTGCTCCCACGAGATCTGATCAGCAGCAGTTTGGTCCGCCACTGCTACATCATTAGGGCCAGGAGCGCATCAGTCAGCTGATTGGCGGGAAGCAATTTTCTATGATATGGGAGTTGGAGATGAGCGAGATGGGAGGGGAATCTGAGAGCACTTCTACCTCCCCGGACGTTACATACCTGGAGCTAAGGAAGCCTCCTAACTTCGAGTACCGCTCAGGGCAGTGGGTGCGCCTAGCCTGTCTGGCTCACAGCAGCAGTGAATACCACCCCCTCACCCAAACCTCGGCGCCCCGCAATAATCACCTCAGCATACATGTCAGGGCCGTGGGTCCCTGGACGAAAAATATTCGAAAGCTTTACGACCCCCGTCAGCTGGTCAAGAAACCCCTGCCCAAGGTGTATCTGGACGGTCCCTATGGATTAGGACATGAGGACTGGAGTAAATACGAGGTGTCTATATTGATTGGTGGAGGCATTGAAGTCATTTCATTCGCTTCTATCCTGAAGGATATTGCTCACAGGTCGGAGAGATGCAATCGGGACATGATGTGTAAAGAAGTCTACTTCATCTGGGTGACTCGCACCCAGCGCCACTTCGAGTGGATAACAGACATCATCAGAGAGGTGGAGCAGAAAGATCATTCCAACATTGTGGTGGCTAACACCTTCATCACACAGTTCAAGGGAAAGTCCTGAAAGTCGTCATGAAGGAGCATCCATCGACTGATGTATTCGGGGTGTTCAGCTGTGGACCACCTCCCCTCACTCGCAGCGTTGAGCAGGCTAGCTCCAGGGACAACGCCTACACCAGCGATGTGCTCTTCGTTCATCATCACGAAAACTTTTAATCATCATTAAAATTGGCAATTAGCACGGCAATTAATAATAATAATAACAATAATAATAATAATAATAACAATAATAATAATAATAATAATAATAATAGTAATAACAATAATAATAGTAATAGTAGTAGTAATAATAATAATAATAATAGCAACAACAACAACAATTACAACTACAACAACAACAACGACGACGACGACCACAACAACAACAACAAAAATAATAATAATAATAATAATAATAATAATAATAATAATAATAATGTAAAAGCATAATGTTTGCCATTCAATAAGAGTAAGTGAGAAAGAAAGTTTTTTTAATCGTGCGATTTATGATGTAGTGTTGTACATGTTTTAGGAAGAAAAAGTTCAAATTCTAACAACTTACAGCTGGATAACAATGGTATGGTAATTATTCTACTATTTGAACTTTACTAAAACTAATACTAGCGACAAGTAGTTAACACTTGCTTTAGAACTATATAAACAGCATGCGATTTCTGTCTCTATCTAAACCATTTATATTTGACGCTCAGCAAATCACCATAAAAACTTTTGTCAAAATCCATGAAGAAATTTAAACAAATCCATGAAGAAATTTAAACCCGACAAGTGCAAGTGTTCGAAAGGCGCGACTGACGCAGATTTCACAGTGAATAGACTTGTAGCCCCATGATGATGATCTAAGTTTTAGATCAATTATTGTGGTAGCTCATCCTCCAGATTGGCAGAGTTCTAGTCGCTACACTGATTGTGGCACTACACCACCAGAATACATGCCCTTCAATGTCCATTCAGCGTTACTGTGGCATTTAGAGTAGTACAAGTAGTGTTGTGTAGTGCAGTGTAGTGTAGTGTAGTGTGGTGTGGTGTGGTGTGGTGTGGTGTGGTGTGGTGTGGTGTGGTGTGGTGTGGTGTGGTGTGGTGTGGTGTGGTGTGGTGTGGTGTGGTGTAATGTAGTGTAGTGTAGTGTAGTGTAGTGTAGTGTAGTGTAGTGTAGTGTAGTGTAGTTTAGTGTAGTAGAGTACAGCACAGAAGAGCACAGGACAGCACAGCACAGCACAGTACAGTACAGCATAGCATAGCATAGCATAGTATCAAAACAGTACCGTACAGTAAAGTACAGTGCAGTACAGTACATTACAGTACAGTACAGTAAAGTATAGTACAGTACTGTATGGTACTGACCTGTGCATGTACTGTATATGTACTGTTTGGTACTGTAATGTACTCTACTGTAAATTACAGTACAGTACAGAACAGGATTGGGTGGATTGGAGGATTGTTTTCTCAGGGAATGACGCCCAATAAATGATAGTCGAAGCTGATGAAGGCATAGGGGCCCACCTCGTCATAAGCAGAATCCTCTAAGAATAAAAAGCTGGTAAAGGTAATGTTAACGTCAGTTTCCTCACTTGAAAGCAATGACAGTGACGGGCGAGCCCAGGATTTGCACCCGCACATACTGATCCGCGGTCGAGTATCTTACCGACATCGCCACTGGCTCCAGCCAGTGAATACTGGTATATCAAAAGGAATGTTATAGATGATTTAATTTAAGGATCCACTCGTATATGGACATGAAGCGGAAAACGGAAGACAGAAAAGTGGAAGTGTTAAACACCATGGACCAGCCAGTAGGCAGCGCACTAAGAGAGAGAGAGAGATGATAGAAAAGGGAGGTCAGATCTATAGTACCAGGAAGTCAGTATATGTACTTGAACCGATAAGAAAAAGAAAGGAGATGCAAAGAACATTAGTATAATGGTAAGGATAGGGAATTGAAGACAGAGTTGGAAGAAGTAAAAGAAACACGGAGAGAATATGTAGAGGAATTGTATGATAAGGCTGGGAGACCAGTTCAAAAGGATTTTAAAATAGAAGAAGAAAATATCATAGAAGACGATAAAAGGGGCCCTGATTTAATGAAGGAGGAAATTTATTCTGCAATTAACAGTATGAAGAAGGGGAAGGCAGCCGGAATAGATGAAATCCCGCAGAATTCTGGAAAATGTTGGAAGGAGAAACACTCAAAAAATTAATGGAGGTATGTATGGAAGTGTACAATACAGGTATTTGGTTAGACGACTTTACCAACTCAGTGATGTTCCTACGTGTAATTCCCCAAAAGCCAACGCGTTGGAGTGTTCGGATTTCAGAATAATCAGTTTAATTCCTCATGCATCGAAGATCTTATTAAAGATAATAAATAATCGCATTCAGTTGAAAGCAGATATCATTCTGAGCAAGACACAACTTGGTTTCAGAAAAGGTCGAAATGATGCGGCACAGCAGAAGCAAAAGGGGTAATGCAGGTTCTTTGCGAAAGAAGCTTAGAATTTGGAAATGCGTTTTCTAAGCTTTGTGGACTTTGAGAAGGCCTTTGACAGGAATGATTGGATAACGATGATGAATAACTTGAAAAGAATAGAAATTGACTGAAGAGATTGAAGAATAATTTTAAACTTGTACATGAATCAAAGATTAGTAATCAAAATCCAGCATGAATACTCAGAAGAAGGTGAAATCTAACGAGGAGTAAGACAAGGTTGTAGCATTTCGCAGCTGCTGTTTAACATGTACGCTAAGGCAATGATGGAGGAAGCCATGGAAGACTTGGAAGAAGGCCGAAAAGTAGGAGGAAATTGCTGCAAGTTGTACGATTAGCAGTTGACCAAGGAATGGTAGCTGGCAGCGAGGCTGGACTGCTGAAGATAATGGATAAACTGAATGATATAGCATTGAGACAATGAATGAATATTAATTTCAAAAAGAAGAAAGTGATGAGAGGAGAGATCCAAGATGGCAGAGTGACACCAAGGACGCAAAACGTGCCACGTTGAAAAAAGATTTAGGAGATTTGAAGAACCTCTTTAGTAGACGAATTCAAGAATAATTCGAAGGGTTCGGTTATTCCAACTATTTGTGAACATCGAACAGTCCATGTGAAGAGAGTGATAGTAGATGATCAAACTGGGTAGAGAGTTCCACCGATATATCATCTAACTAGAGATTTTATTAGAAGGAATTCTGGCGAGTAGTCAAGAGGAAAGTCAAGTAAAGTATAAGAATTTGTGCTAGGGAGCGTTGTAGTAATTTGTGCGTCGAAAGTAATTGTATTTTCTGTAAAGTACTTGCTTTTGCGATATCTAAAGTGAACTGTAATTTGATAGAATAGTATATTTTAAAGTTATGCGGCTTTCGCTTAAACGTGATATTTGAAATCGCTTCAATTATCGTTCTACTGCATATTTGTGTATTATTTTATTTTTTAAGTACTAAATTTAATTAATTTAATACAGTCGTTGAATTCATTAGTAGATTAGTATGATATCTAGATTTAGTCGAAAATCGAGGATACTGAAAGACTCCAGAATAATTATAAGAGGCATATTATTAGGAATTTAAGCCCTGGAACATTTAATCTCATCTTACCTCAGATAAAATTTTAGAATCAGGTTCCTGACAATATTCAAGATTTAATTTCATTTATTTACAGCATTGGTACGATCAACTACGGATTTGGAATACTGAGGATTACGGTGGCCTAAAAACGGTCACTGTTCCAGCTTCAACTATTTGGGTTCCAGATATCGGGATGTCTAACAGGTCTCGTGTCTAATATAACATTATTAAATATGTCTAATGCGAAATATTCAATGACGCTAATTCTTCGCATATCAGTTGTGTTTGAAAACATTAGTTTATGCATAGCGAAATTTGTAAACATTTTTAGTTATTCTCAAATCAGTAAAGTTTCTCTTATATTCTCAAATTAATAAAGTATTTCTATCATTAGGCCTATTACGTCAATTATATGGTACTGTAGGTCTGCGTAAAGCTATTGTGGAATTTCCTTCGACTAAGATTTTTACCAATCCTTAACGAAGGGCAATTTTTAACATTTATTTTTAAATCTAGTACTAACTCGGTACTACAAATATATTTAACATGTTCAACAATTATCAGACCCCTAAGTGTAGTCCCTATACAATAGCAATAATATTCTGGAATCGCATGTTTTATATATTTTATATAAAACATATATACTTTTATATATCTTTATATAACACAGGGTCAAAACAACACACATACATTGCCTTACAAAATCACGGAAACAATATGAAAACAACATAGTGAAAAGACAATTAATGAAAGTAAGCAAAACAGTTAAATTGGAAAATATGCTCTGCACGTTATGCCTTTCTCCACTTCATTATGCACCCTCACCATATTTCAAAATTAAAGTTTATTATGTTTCTATAGTTATTCTCCAATACAATCGAATCAATATTAAACATATTTGCTAATATGCATATATCATACATTGCTAGATGAGTACTCAGCGTCCAAAACATACTGTTTTCTGATACTGAAATACACTCTAAGAACGACATTGCCTTTAAGGTATACCTATGTAGCATTGGTTTACATGTACTGTATATCCCATATACAGTTAGCTTTGTTTTATTATATTTTTGTCAAAAGTAGTAAATATTTCTTCAAATGATTTTTACCAAGGGCTTTTCAATATTTCTGAGTTTTATTTAGAGATAGTGCTTCCAAGGCGTAGGATTAACAAGGTAAAAGCTATATCAAGTTCAGTAGTGCAGGTTTATTAATTATTCGATTTTTCCATTTTAGCAAATATTGCATTTTCAGATCTATAATATTTTATTTTTGCGGAATCAGAACTGCATTTAAATCTACCCGCTGCTTTACTTTTTTAACATCAGTAATCCATGGAATGTCACTTCAGATACAAGTGAAGTATTGTATCTTTTACCAATCCTTAACGAAAGGCAATTTTTAACATTTATTTTTAAATCTAGTGCTAACTCGATACTACAAATATATTTAACATGTTCAACAATTCAGAAATAGACGAATTTGACAATATATCATTGGCATACATAATGGCACCAATTGGAATACCTTTGAAGTAAAATACATATTTCGCAACATTTCTCAAGTTAAACATGGATGTAAGTCGACAATATAACGGGACTCAAGACTCAGGACTGGACTCTTGCCTTGTAACAGCTAATAATCGATAAGGTCTCGATCGCACATTTTCCCATCTTACGACAACTGTAAGAATTGTTGTATCAGTAGTACAGAAGATTTGCTAGTACTGATGGCACTCCTATTCTCAGTGGCTTTATAAACAAAACTGAATGATTCATTCTGTCAAATCCTTTGCTAATGTCTAAACAACATATAGATCTATTTACAGTAGAACCATTATTACAGTAGTATTCTATGACCAGTATACTGTATATCGCATGCTGACAAGCCATATTTGGGCTTGAAACCAAGTTTTATTGTAAATAGTAATGAAATAGTTTGAATATTTAAGTATTAGACAGAGTTCTCCCAGTGTTGTGCTCGGGTATGGTTGGACCACTGCAGAATAGGGCAACCGCAAACAATCTGCCGCGTGTACGTAAAACGTGACTAAAGGCAAGAGTTGAGGATGGCAAGAGGGACCCACCTCACCATGAAATATTTTCCCCCAGGATTAAATGGCAATTAATCCACCTAACTGAGGAAGGAAACGGGACACCACCTCAGAAGCCATATTTTTCCCAAGCTATAGACTACATATGGTATGGATAAGGCATAGACTTTATGAAGGGATTAACTTGTTGATCTAAGGAGTGCTCTTATGGAGCGAGAAAACAGACTTTAAGTATGAATATGTACCTTGAACCTGCCACTTGGCAGTGCACTAAAGAAGAGACAGTGTTGAAATAATTTGGAAAGCATAGGCCTTAATGTTATTCCTATGAAAGTATCAATTGCCTGTGGAACCCTCTGTTTTTTTAATTTTTTGGAATAGATATAGGTCTATTATACTATTGTGATACCCTTTTCAATGTTTCGTGGTATATACGTAACTGGATATCAACATTCAGGTTAACAATTTGGCCTACAGTGAGAAAATATGAATGGAAAATAAAGGATATGAATGAAAGACATGTTCTGAAGTAATATTATCAAATCCGGGCCAATTTTCATTTTTCTCTGTTAGAATTCTATTATTTGTACTGTTACACCGTCCTTTTCAGTATAGCGACTTGCCGAATAATTTCTAATTTATGGTTCGAATTCATTTAATGTCTTACTTTAAAAGAAACGTTTGGAGAACATACCTACTCAAAATATTATTTAACAATTCTTTTTGTAGCTAATTCAGATGAACAATTGTCATGCAATTGAATTTTTATGACCGGTTTATAGGACAATTTATTTTTCCATGTGTTTCAGAATACTATATTATTTTTTGAGGCAAGTTCCTCTTGCAAGCTGTCTGATCCGTTGCTGTAGCTATGCCTCTCATAATGGCAAGTTTATAAACTCAATCTATGTGATTTTATTCCATTAAAATGCCATTTAACGGCTTTCCTGCTTAAAATAATATTTCAGAGGAAGAAAGGCTGAATCTATCTTTATTTATAATTTAAGAAGTGGAATAAACAGTCTACACCAATCATTACATAAATTCAATTGTCAGTAGAGAGTTCCAGTCTACTCCAACATCCAATATCAGTGACCCCTCCCTCTCGATGTTGCTGTTTTTCCTAAGAATGAACATTCCACCTTTTCTGAGCACGAAGCACCTTCTTATCCAGGTCCAGCATCCTCTACATGACTGCTTCCTTGTCAGAGTCCCTGTGATCCCATCCCTTCTGAGTCTCCACCACCAGCATGTAGTTCTCTATCTTCTCTTCCGCACTACCGGACTTGATCAGCATCTGTTGCCGAGTTCTATGGTTCTATGGTTCTCGTGTCCTGCGTGACCTTCATTTTGACGTAGTTTCACTGGGTGACACGTTGAGCAGCAGGTGGATGAAGAAGTGACGTCTGTAAAGCTTAGGTAATGCCATAGCTCCGTGAATTTGCTCTTTCTAAAATTTGACGGCCTCTGAGTTCTGTCTGCGGGGGGCTAGGACCCCCCGAAGGTGGCGTAGTGGGTCTGCCCCGTTATCGTGGAACAGGGAGGTGGAGGGGTAGAAACCTAGTGGCTCTCTTCTAGTCTGGAATAGATGAACAGAGGAAAAAGCTGATTAGAGGTCGACCTGAGGGAGACGTGGCGGTACTCTGCTCTCATCTTCCTCATAGGAATCACTATCTGCTCTGTCGTGTGGTTGCTGAACGCGTCAATGTCAGAGAATCTGTAGAAAGCAATATCTGAGAACAACACCTGGAACATGTAAACTTCATTCCAGATTGCATTCACGGAGTTCCTGGACATGATCTTGCTGTTTTGCTTAGTGCAGTCTGCTGGAATGCCCCACCATTGGATTTCCACCTGAGGACTCGTTAGATGATTGGACTAGCAGACGCACAGGCCCGATATGAGCGATACGCGCAGGATGGAGGTCTGACAAGCGTAGACGTCTTTGACAAAAGGGCTAAAGCGGTTGTGGAGGGGGTGTGTCGTGTCCCACATGACCTGGGGCTTCAGAATGTAGCAACATCTCCCGTTCTGCTCAAACATCGCCATGATTATGTGCAGCCAAGAGTCCTCAGAATGTCTCAATAGCGTAGGGGTAGCGTCATGAAGTTTTAAATGACAGATCCTGAGGCGAATTGAACCCTCGTGGGTTCGAATCCCAGCCGCGCTGATCTGAGAGTAAATTCTCTGAAATTTACTGGTCTGGCTATGTGGAAAAAGACTAAATTGCCTAGCGGTATAAACATGTAGTATTAAAAGTGATATATATCAACACAGTTGGTCATTTCACTGTATGCGTGTTTACTTACTTACTCAGTTTGACAGTTGAGCGCAATGATTTGGATCCCGCAAGCCCAGAAAGGTATGGGGTTAAAGTTGGACGAGTCTATTCTCATGCCGGCAGAGTAGGTCCTGATGATGTGGGACTCACAGTGGTTGACGACTCCTAAGGGCGGTTTTCTGAAGATGTGCTTAGCCTTGTTCTCATTGAGAGAGAAGATACATGATAGGCTGTGGGCGTGTCACTGTCCCCCTGCCTGCCCCTCTCAACTATAGACCAGGGGGCAGCATGTACTGCTCCCGAGCGTCCAGAGAGCCGCTATGCACTGTTGAGCTGTTGGCGTGAAGAAGACTTCTTCGTATCACCATTCTCCTCTGTCGGGAGTTTTTATCAGACCTCTGAACTTGACAGCCTGTGTGTAGAGGACGAGGTCAGAGAGAGCCTGGGTGACGTCTGTGTTCTTCTTCATGTTCTTTGAAGTTTCCTCCAACTCTCTGTCACTGCTTTTCTGCCAGTCCTCCGAGGCACTGGCGTCGCTCATAGATCTAACTTTAACGTCGCCGGCAGAGGGTCTTACTTCGCTAAATCTTTCAATGTTCGCTGTCCACAACCCTATCACCTTGTCCACACCAGACTCGGACTTGAACTTTCTGATGTCCTGTCTGATGCGCTGGAGATGCTCAAACGTGTCCTTACCAACGATTACATTGTCCGCCGTCACCACCTAAATGGCTGCAATAAAGTCAGGATAGTAGATGCAGAGTCGTGTCGTAAGGCTGTCCACATGTAGACGAAGATCAAAATCCAGTATTTTAGCTAACACCATTGCATTGGCAAGATTCCAATTTGAGATGAGACAACAGTGAAAAATTACCTTTGGCGGCAAATATTCCTCTGGAAGCTTTTAGTATAAGATTCTGTAGTCTGCTGCATCTTCTGTTCTCTTGGACTGGCTAGGATTGGACGAAGTGGATCCCACCGATGTATTTCCGGACATGCCAGGGCTAGAGCCACTAGAACAGGAAATTAGGCTACCTTGTCGTACTTTACCTCGGGATGTAGAGTAGGTTTGCGAGGGGCCTCTGGGTTAGGGACGAAATACGACGTTGTAATAAAAAAAACTGCGGGCATATGTAATTCTCTTACCTAAATCATTAGATATTGAATTCATCTCTGAATAGGACATTTCTGATGAGTTTCCTGGCTTACGTTCTAGCTCTGCCACTTTCATATGATTTACGGCATTTAAAATTATTGAATTTGTGACCTCCTGTGGAAATCTGGAAATTTTCATGAGAGCATTAGCCAACACGGTAGCGCACTGAAGTCTGGCAGTCTTTGGAATATTTTTAATTTTATTATTTGGAAGGCTTGGGTGCTGCAATTTTTATATGGATTCACTCACCAATGGCTGTGACGGGCTCACTATGGATTGAGAGAACACGGAAGATTTAACGGTTGTTTGTTTGTATCTCCTTTTTCGTGAAATGTATGAAGCAGAGTAGGCTCAGGGCGTGCTGGGAGATGTGAAAACGGACAACTGTTTGAAACTTTCCCGTGTACTCGGATTGTGCCCATGTCTTTGCGTAACTGGTGTATGGAAAGGCATATGCTGCAAGCACCAGTTGACTTGTATTTGACCTCGGAGGTACAATTATGTGGAGCCTGATTAGAGTTTTTCTAAGTTTTCCACTGAGTCTAGGCTTAGATCACGAAAGTAGGCTTCTGATATGATGTGATTTCATCACTATTATAACTGATTTCGTGCTCAATAACTGAACTGCAGGTCTGAGAGAGTTGAAAGTTCTGGCGACGGGTAGATTTTCTTCCTTGTAAAACGTTAGGAAATACAGAAATTGCTCCAATCAACTATTTCTCACTAGAACTATCTACTTTATCAATATAGGTTGGCCACCTGTGCTCGAAGCATTCGGTGCAGAGGTATAGATCGCAAAGAGAACATTTAACTGAACTGTCATTGCGAGCTTGTAGGCATGGTTCAAATGGGCAACCAGCGCATCTAGACATTATGACGATATTAATTACGTGGCATTAGGACGCAACGGCTTTTAATTTAAAAATCGATTACTAAATTAATAACGGTATTTATATTTCAAAAATAGGAGCTTTTGCCCTTCCACTATGTCTTCATGCTCTCTTACTGATTTCTTTCTTTCTGATCACAGAACGGTAAATTGTAAAATACCATCTCAAATTGTCTACTCTCAATCACGTATTACTAAAACAATTAGGAAATTATCTTTAAACTTTAGCAAATCATAGACATACTATGATATAAATATTCAATAGAAAGCAAGCCATTGTATTTAGATCAATTAAGAAATGTGTATCTTAATTTAGACGAAGACTCCATATTTCACTCATATTTGTAGGAGAAAAATGGAGATGATAGAGAACTATCAAGACGGTAAGATGCTCGACCACGGATTAGTTGATGCGGGTTCAAATCCTGGGCTCGCCCGTCACTGACATCGCTTTCGAGTGAGGAAACTGACGTTAACCTTAACTTTACCAACTATAGAAATACTAAAGAATTTGTTATAAAGCCTTAGCTTTATTACAATTTGTAATAAAGGGGGAGCGACGGTTTTATTAGATTTGGAACTCGCTACTGGAAGTGACATGCCAGCGCAATAGACTGGTCGACATTTCGGAACAGCTGGTTTTCTTCATAACTGAAAAAGAACTTAAGTGTTTACTGGCTGAAGTCAGTGGCGATGTCGGTAAATATTCGACCGCGGATCAGTATGTGCATTGTTCAAATTCTGGGCTTTCCCGTCACTGACATCGCTTTCGACTTTCCCGTCACTGACATCGCTTTCGAGTGAGGAAACTGACGATAACATTAGCTTTAGCTTTTTACAGTAATCAGAGGTATACGGCGAGACATAGCTATTTTGACTTTTGGATTCTATCAGGCTGGCTTCGATACATTCTGGAACTTTAAGCAAATAAAGTTGCTGTTGGCGAGGCAGAATCTGAGCACTAAGCAAGAAGAACTAATCATACAGTCTCATTCTGTATCATTTGCTGTCAATCAGTTGCAGATTTATTACAAATATTCCTTCACTTAAGCAGCAATTAAAAATTACTGATATTTCACTTTTTATACCACTAACTGTCATTCATTTCATACTACTAGATTTCGCTATTTTTCATACTACAAATGGTATCAATAACTGCTTTAGCAGTGGCAATAAAGAAATCACGAGAATATGCAATAATAGTTTGCGGTGTATAAGTTAGGGATGGGTATAAAAAGACTCAATAACGCCTTCAGAGATCATGGATATCGTTGACACCACTTTTCTTTTTCCAATCTCCAGATTTACGATTTATGAAAGCAGGAAGGACGATATCGATCTCCCAATGAGCTTCCTATCTTTTAATGACGGCAGTGTTAGCTTCTGACATATGCTCAAGGTTATAACATTTGACAATGTTCATAATTAGCACGTTTCAGTCAGGAATTGAGAAGTCATTTTGTCATTATCTCATAGTAATTGAGATTTAACCTTAACGCAATACATGGCTTTTTAGCCAGGTTGTCAGATGGCGAAAGCGATGTTATTTTGATTGCGAACGAATACAATTAGTTTAACTCGTTAAAGTTTGATAGGACAAAGAAAGGTACAATAGCAAAATGACGTCCGAAGCGAATGAGAATGTGGAATTGAAGTATTTCTTAGAGGAAATAACCGATAGGTGGTGTAAAACATAAACGGAGATAAAATATCGTAAAATCTTTGGTGCAGACCACGCTACTGTGCGGCTTTGAAACAAAGACATTAAGAAAGGAGGATATTAAGAAACTGAAAGCGTTGGCAATGTTGTATCAATCAAAAAGAATTTAACGTCCGGTTCCTCGCCATAAGGCAATGTAAGGGACGTCTCTTAAAGACTCTGCATAAAAGTCGCCAAAACAACACACGATAACGACTGAGTACCCAAAGACCGAAAGGAAAAGCGATATCAAAGCAGTGCAAGGCCCAGATCCAAGGCCAGCGGGTGAAAATTTAGACCTATGATGGAATGAGATGAGTTTTTAGCTTCCCAAGGAAAGTTCTAATACAATTACAAGAAGACGGAGAAGAATTTAGAAGATCAGAAGCTTTATTAAGGAGATTGACGAAAAATGGAAGAAAAGACGGCTAGTTGAAGATCGAGACAGGAGATGCTGGGTAATTTGATTTTTAAATCGCATCCAATAGCCTCATTTTAATATGATTTTTCTTTTTTTCACACAACGTCATTACAAAAATAGTATAAATGGTTTGTAAATTCCAAATTTATTTCATTTAGTTTGTGTTCACCTTCAGGGAAATCGAACACAAGTTTTCATAAAATATAAAATTCTGCATTGAGATTCATAAATTTTTAGTAGTGAAGAAAGTGTAAAGAAATTCAAACCGCATTTCAGACTCTCATTGTGCGTTATATTTCAAATAATATATTATATATTGTGTATGAGCCGTGTAGAGCATGAACCACTGTGGAATAAGTCAATTATTGGATCGATCGGCAACTTAAAAGGCACTGAAACAATAAATAGCAAAAGCTACATCTCAATTAGCTGTATAACCCTAAGCAATATAGTCTATGCAAGTACACAAAGTTTCAATAATACAGAGGCTAGGCGATAGGGTCAAACTGAGGAGGGGATATAGCTTATCCGCTATTGGAAATAATTCAAGCTAGTGGAAATAATTCAAAAATCAATCAACTACTAAAGGATATCCTTTAGGACTCCATAGTTAGTGCATCAAAGCTTACTGGCATTTCGCGCTATCAGTAGCATAAATATGAGTAATCATGTAAAGGATTCGCGGTGCAAAGCATGAGAAGGCACTTTTCATGTTGCGCTTTCCAGATCGAAAGACACGCCGTAAGTGGCTTGTAACTTTCGAAATTGGTACTGCATAATCGAATAATCGCTTGAATTAATTGATTGTAACACCGATCTTATTTTAAGATATTCACTACTCAAGCCATTTCAAGGTCGTAGGAAATCACAGCGGCAAATGCATAATTTAATGAAGGGAAGATATCCTCGCCTTTATTATCATTGTCAGGGAATTATGCCCTGATATTATGTATAGTAAGATTACTTATATTATTTATATATATGGAAAGTTATCTAATATTATTTTGATTGATTTTAGTATTTTTATTATTAAGGATTTTAGAAGTTAGTTAAGCTTATGACGTCACGAGAGTGGGCGGAGCTAGAGAGGGTTTTTTTGTTTAGAGAGGAGGAAGGTGAAGGTCACGAGGGGAAGTGGTAGATGAGATTCCACGTGTTAGTTTGGATAGAGGATTAGAAGGATCGAAAGAATTAGACTGTTATAGAACAGTGTTGGATAATCCTTAGGTGATATCCAAGAGTTGATCAATAGTTGATCAAAGGAAAGAGTTCCCGAAATACGATTAAAGTAAACGCAGTTATTGAGGAATAATCAGTTAGCATTTCCATAGTGGAATTTATGTTTTGACGCGTTAATTAGATAGAGCTAGGTATTGTATTTTCGTTGATCTTATATCAAGTAAAGTCGTTTTAGTGTTTCGAGTTAAACGTGTATATGAATATTTCAGATTCATCATAAGGACTGTCAATTTAAACTTAGGCCTACTTGACTTTTTGTTGATGTTATATATTTGGATATTTCTTTATTTTCTTGATCTGTATTAAATTCGCGTTTTAGTTTACATTAAAATAATTAAATTTTAAATATTGTAGTCTGTCAGTTAATCCGTAGAAGGTCGGGGTCTTTAGATTAGTGTAGTTTAATTACGAGGTCAGATGCAAAATCCATTGAAGTAGGACACTAAAGGATTAAGCGTCTGTTTCAGGTGAGGTTAGCCTTATTGAGGTAGAACATCACCTGACAATCATACTATGCAAAATCGACTTACGGCGACGGTATCGTTCGGAGTTAAAGAAATCTTCACCACATAAGATCGTCAATTAAAAAGACATCAGTAACTACTGTATCATGTCATATAAGAATACTTGGAGAGACTTTTTAAGATAAAAATGTATTGACTAAGTGATACAGAAATATTTATAACCATGCATTGAAATTTTGTTAAATTTTGATACATTGTTCCAATTATTATTACTATTTCGTTTTAATTAATTATTAATTATTCTTATTATTAATTATTCTTTTAGTGCCGACCAGTTGTATGGAGATATTCTCGACCCAAGCAAGTTCAAGGCCGTAATTAATCACACTGGTTATGTGACATATCAGACATCAGGGACCACCGTGACATCATGTCTGTTGGACGTCACTTTCTTCCCTTTTGATGTACAGGCTTGCTATATACAGCTCGACAGCTGGGCTATTCCCAATGATCAGCTAAACATAAAAATGGCAGACGCGGTTAACACTAAATCTTACCGTAGGAACAGTCAATGGGATTTATACGATACCAGTATAAAGGTAGGTTAATTAGTTCTCAATTTGATAAAGTAAAAATCATGTTTATCACATCATCCAAGTGAGTCGAGGGTCAATACTCATGGAGCAATAATTTCTAAAAACTGGAGAGCGTGCGATTTGTAACGCTTAAACATGATGGCATATCTTTAGCATGCTCCAAGCAGAAAAGGCGAGGAAATATCAGGTATAAAGGAGTTATATTTAAAATGCGATATGAATATATTTACAACGGAGATTAAATTACAGAGCTTGCGGAAATTACGGAGATTTAATTACAACGGAGATTTAAGTACAATTGAAGACATATTTCAAATGAGTGTGCTTCAGAACGTTGCTTTCGAAGCAACATTCGAATGTAAAACACGTAAGTAGGTATGAATAGCTGGTTCTGTGGCGTCTCTCAGCTACGACTTAGCCTATTAGCCTACATCCTAGCAGCTGATGCGGGCGGCCTCACAGCTGCTGCGGGCGGTAAAGCACTGCTGGATATAGCCTAAGACACTTAAGCGTTGCATTGCAGAGTTGGTGTGGCCTAAATTTTAGTCGAGTATAGCTTACAGCTTAGCAGCGGTGCACTTCGGAGCCTAGAATGTCTCAATAGCGCAATGGAACTTCACGTTAACTTCATGACGTTATCTACACCTAGAGGTGTAGAAGTTAAAAATGGTAGATTCTGATGTGAATTGAACCCTTTGGGTTCGAATCCCGGCCGCGCAGATCTGAGAGTAAAATCTCGGACGATCAAAGGACTGATTATACGAAAAATGGTCTAAATTGCCTAAGGGTTTAAACATGTGGTATTAAAAGTGATAGATATCAACGTAGTTGATTATTTCCCTATATTGTATGTTATTATTAAGGTGTACTAGCCTAGGCGCTGCTGGATAGCATAAGCGACCTACACCGCGAACTGCTTGTTGGCCTAAACACTGCAGGTTGGTCAAAGACGCAATAGTCTGCATGCAACCATAATAAATGAAGCAGTCCCTTACATAACAGACAAAATTGCTGTCAATGCAATGAACAGCCGGATCTGGCAACAGCTAGGTCGGGCTTGCCTATGCGAACCTGACAGTTGACGGTAGCATATGATCATTGTTTTGAAGACTTGACATATCCCGACTATTCAGCAACTTACTCCGTCATCGAATTACTCAGCAATAGTTTCGAAGACATTAATTATTAAATCTTGAGACATTAGATGCTAAATCTTGCACTGCTATAAAATTCGCCGGGATCAATGCATCAATCAATCAATAAGAATTTAAAATTTGGTTCCTTGTCATTCGGCAATGTCAGGGGCGTCTTTTACAAATTCTATACAAACAGCAACAAAAATTCACAGGAATACGACTGAATATATAAAAACCACAAGAGAAAGCGAGATCGAAATTGCGAATGTTCAAAATTGAAGGCATGCAGGTCAGAATTTCGATCTTTGGCGGAAAGAGATTGTTTCTTAGCTTGCCCAGAAAATTACTAATACATTTACAAGATCGAAGATCTTGTGGTTAGGAGTTCCATATTTTCGGAGCAGAAAACATGAAGGAGTGTCTACAGATTTAATGTTTGGTACTGTGGAAGGTTTTTACTAGAGGAGCGAAGACTACATACATCAAGTAACAAAAGGTCTTTCAGCGCAGTGACAGACTGATGTTAGTGTGCATCAAAGCAAATCCAGTAGACTTGGGGCTCATACTAGTATGCATGCCTACATCAGCCTCAGAGGATGAGGAAATCTAAGAAATGTATGAAAAAATAAAAGTAATTATTCAAGGAGAATACCCACAGAGCAAGTGATACTTATGTTGGATTAAAAATCGGTGGTGGGTGAAGGAAGAGTTGGAAATGAAATTGGGGAACGCGGTCTAGGAAATAGAAATGAGAGAGGAGAGATATAGCTTGATTTCTACTATAGAATGATACTAGTGGTGACCAACAGTTGGTTCAAATTGAGAAGAGAAAGCGATACACATGGAAGAAACCAGAAGGCACCGGAAATGAGAGAAGATACCAACTAACTTCTGATAAAGCAACGGTACAGGAATAGTGTGAAAAATTCAAGGGCCTATCTAGTAGCCGATGTTAAATCAGACCACAATCAAGTAATAGCAAAAGTAGGCCTTCAGCTGAAGAAAATACTTAAGAAGAAAAGCAATAGCAGATGAAATTTGTACGGATTGAACGAGAAAAGGAGTCAGTTTCAGGAAGAAGTGGAAAGAGAAGTTAAGGAAATGAAGGACTACGATAGAACAGGAATAAATGAAGATGGTATTAGCTAAAGGAGGCAATTGAATTGGTGCAGAAGAAGTATATGGCTTTTAAACTACGCCGGCTAAAAAACCTTGTACCACAAGTCAGATGTTAGACAAAATGGATGAAAGGAGGAAATGGAAAAGTACTGATACCAGTCTTGTCCGAAGGAAATATGGATATTTAGATAAAGAATTACAAACAAAGCATAGGATTATTGGTGGAGTGAAAAGTTTGAGGATTTAGCAGAATATGAAAGAAGAGGGAGGTTGGACCTATTGCACCAGGAAGTCAGGATATTGACAAGAATCGATAAGAAAAAGAAAGGAGATACAAAGAACGTTACTGTAATTGGTTAAGATGGGGTACTGAAGAAAGAGTTGGAAGAAATAAAAGAAGCATGGAGAGAATATGTACATGTATAGGAATTTTATGATAAGGCTGGGAAGCCAGTTCAAAAGGATTTTAAAATAAAAGAAGAAAATATAGTAGAGAACGATAAAGGGTCCCTGATAAAATGACGGAGCAAATTTATTCTGAAATTAACAGCAAGAAGAAAGGGAAAGCAGCCGAACAGATGATAGCCTAGCGGAATTCTTGAAAATGTTGGAAGGAGAAGCACTCAATAAGTGAATGGAAGTATTATGGAAGTGAACAATACAGGACACCAGAAGACTTTACCAAGTCAGTGATGATCCCACTTCCCAAAAAGCCAATATTGTGGAGTGTTCGGATTACAGAACAATCAGCTTAATACATCGTGCATCGAAGATCTTATTAACCCTTTATATCCCGGACCATGAAGGGATGCACGAAACTCTTTGAATTTTACAACATTAACTCATTATAGTCCATTGTACATAACTACAAAAATGTTTAAATGTATCTTTAAAAATGTCAGAGATATTGGCATGTTCCACAAGTGGAACAATGGGATAATAAGGCTAATCGGCCGATCCTAGTTAATAAAGGAAATTAAAATCAAAATTTTTTCGTTTAATTGAACTTTTCATGGGGAGTCTATCGTTTTAGAAGGAACAGTATAGTTTTAATAAGTTAATTAACTGTTTATTACGTAGAACTTAGTCGATAAGATGATAGCAAACATCCATCAGATCTACTCCACCCATGCCCGTGATCTAGTTTGCAATCATATTTGGTTGGATCACATGTACCTTGTCTCCTTTATCCTTTACATGCCTTAGCACCTTCATCCCTGGTAAGACATAATCGAAGTTGCTAGCACATCTTACAAGATCCCAAGTCCTCGGCTGTGCTCCAGTAATGTCATTATTTTTGTGGAAGGCTCTGGACATGAATCAGCTAAAGAAGCATAAGGACTACCCTGAAGTGCATTCTCGTATTTATCCGTTAACTCCAAGACTGAGATGGAACTATTGCAGGGCCTTGTTTAGTGATTTTGGTTCTCTTGCATTGGTCGACTTTTGACGAGTTAGAAGTCGTTTCAGTGGTGGATTCTTCGGTTCTGTCTGGAGACATATCTCCTGTCCTACATAACTTCCAACATTGTAATTATATTATATTCAAAGCAAAAAACAAAAATTTTCTCATACTGGCCTCCTTTAATATACCTAGTATCAATTTAAAAGTAATATGCCATAATTTAATATTCGTTAACCAGATCATCCCATTGTTCCAGTTATGGAACATGAATTTAAATCTTGGTCTATATCGGTGAATTTAAACTTTTTATTATATTTATGTTGTTGGCCGTTGACAATGGCATATTATAATTGATTATTTTCAGATATAGTCATATAGATATAGAACACCGATAAAAATTAAAAGTAAAAAGTAACTGCCTTCTTGCAAATCAACAAAAATTTGAAATAGTCAACACTTTTGAAAGCCCTTACTAACATTAACATGAAAAGTAAAAAAGGCAACTAACTAGCTATGTTTTTTGGTATTGCTCTTTATTGAAAAATTGAAATTTTTATAGATTTGGGCTTTATGGGTCCTCCAAAACTGATAATCAAATTTATGTTCCACTTCTGGAACAATGGGATAAGAAAGGTTAAATATAGTAAATAATCGCATTCGGTCGAAAGCAGATATGATACTGAGCAAGACACAATTTGGTTTTAGTAAAGGATGCGGCAAATAAGAAGGTCCAAAATGGGTGCAAATTTCAAAATCCAGAAAATCAATCCAACGTAAGGGAATTAAAGTAAACGATATGAGCGATACAATTGAAAGGTGCAAAGAATATATTGAGGATTTGCGTGGTAAAGATGGAAAACCAAATGCAATTGATTTCTAACTACAAAAAGAAACCGCGGTAGGGAAAGATGAAAAGGGACCAGATATAATGAAAGAAGAAAATGTAGAGGCAATTAGAAATAATAAAAGAAGGAAAACCGGTGCTGATAGACAACACACCAGGTATATTTAAGAAAATGATTGAGGGAGATGCATTACTGAAATTTGTAGATTTATGCCTGCAAATGTACGAAGTTTTGGTATCTGGCCAGAAGAGTTCACGAAGACTAAGATGATTACAATTCCTAAAAACCTAATGCTCAGTGGCGGATCCAGGGAGGCCTAGGGGGCCCGACCCCCGCCCCCTTAGGCCCGGCGGGAAAAATTTGAAAACAATATTTAATTGCAATGTTGCTATAGTAATTTCTCTGTGTCAATATGTTTGTATGCGCAGTGGTGGGAGGAGGGTACGAGAGGGAACTCAGTTCCACTAGCTCAAATATGGGATTTGGGGCCCATATTTTTTATACTAGATATATTTCGGGCCCTCTTCCATTATACCCTGCATAATGGAAGGGGGCCCGTAAATTGTTAATCATTGCACTAGCTCTCAATTTTCACTTCAGCCACTGTAGGCCTATAAGAGGAAAATAATGAGGGTGTAAGTCAAAAATGTGAACTCTGTGCCGAAGCAGTGGTGCAAACAGCCTTGACTGGTGGGAGGAGGCTTAAGCTTCTCCTAGTCAAGGCTATTTGCATCCCCTACCGAAAAAGCCAAAAATTAGGTCATTAAAGTTGACTGGAGAAATGGAAAACTGATTTGAAATTTGTATACTGAGGAGCGTGAAATATTAATATTAATAATAATAATAATAATAATAATAATAATAATAATCATAACTTCATGACTTCGCAAAGATTTAATGCAGTCTGCTTCAATAATTCTTTTAAGCCGTTTGATGACCTCGAGTAGCCGGGCGGCGATTCAGCACGTATTGCTTGAATCGTTTTATCAAACCCCGGGGTAAAAATAAATAATACAAAAAATAAATTTAAAAAAATAACAATAATAATAATAGTTCTACTTCTCTCTCCAACAGCTTGGCTCACAATCAGAATTTAATTTCACCCCGCCATTCTTCAACAGTCTACCCACATGCACAGCTCCGTTCGGAATATCATCATCATGGTCAGACTGATAATGATGTTCTTCATGCACATCAACTAGTTTCTGAAGATCTTCATCAACTTCAACTCGGACTTACGGCACCTGCCATAGGTCTTGCCAAGGCTGATGCAACGGAAGAAAGTGATGTGATTAAGAGAGTTTTGTCTACCAGTACATCTACAGACGCTTATCCTCCTCAATCTGCGCTATTCAAATATGACGCTCACAACCCTTACAAGACCTCTGACTTCACTTCCACCTCAACTGTGACTGCTATCTACAAAAAGAGCTCCTTAGGTTTGTTGGAGAGTGACTCAGAGGATATTCAGTCAGTGCGCCGACAAGCCCATCTCACTGCGCCGCCTCTAACAGGGAGTCCTGGGCTACAGCCTCAGGGAGCGTTTCTCCGCCGCCCCTCAGCACTGTCCTCCATGGCGCACCACGCCGTATCCCCTCGATGCTCGAAGGCCGAGAACCTCATGGGTGCCTCCAGGGATGGTAGGAATAAATTCTCTTCGAGTAGGAAGAGGCAGGTATCGAGGCTGACATTGATCGATCCTCGGAGAAATTTAGGCAGTCAGCCTGTCGAAGGGCTTGAAGAGTCAGAGAGTGTGGTAAAGAGAATGAATGCAATTTTCACGAACCGAACGTGGGTCGCTACATATCACAACGACCAGAGGCGCGTTAAAACAGTGAAGGCTAAGAACTACGGGACTCACGAGAGGACAATGGAACAGAGGCCTGACGAATGCGGTGGCTCCTCTGGTACTCAGGCTGGCTACCCCTGCTCACCCAGCCATCTGTCCAGATCTCCCTGCAATCAGCGGCATGCCTCCTCCAATCCCAGTCACACATCACCTCGTTATTCCCTGCAGAGTGTATGACGGAATCCGACAGGGGAGTCAGGGAGAGGGGCGCTGGGACCTATGTCTGAACATGCAGAATCCACTAATGGAATCGTTGAAAGGATTTATAGCGCTGCGGAAAGCGATCCCGTTGAGTTGGAAGACACTGAATTGGATGAACACATTACTGGTGAACCTCGACTATGAGAACACTGACGTGTTAGATGACGGCCGCGGTGTGGTTCAGGAATACAATGTGGACGCTCTCTTGGCGTAACCAGAAACATGGAAAATACCTCCATCAGTCTACTCAGAATTAACCTTAGACCTGCCATTTCAGCACTTATGCAGAATCTAAGCCCCATCCCATCTGTGGCTTCATCTGTTCCAACCCAAAATAAAAGCCAAACCAAAACAGGTGCCCGACCTGCACCCCCAAAAACTCAAATCAAACCTGGGGTTCAGTCCACGCAACCTCAGCCTCAGGTGCCGACTGATGATAAGCGGCACTGGGTCAGCACGTGAGCACGAGGGTGATCGTCAACGGGTTGAACACAGCCCGTCTGAAAGAGAAGAGAAGCGTCCTACGTCCCGGCCTCTCATAACCCCCCTCATCCTCCTCGAGTGCGTCCATAGAGCCTGCGATAGATAAACAAGAGTTTCCTGGGCTGACCCTCAGCGAGAAAAAGGAGATACTTGAGGCTAGAATGGCCTCTGCGTCCCACGGGTCCCTCTCACCATGGCCACAGCACCAGGATCAAAGGCTGAGCCAGATGTTGGCCGCAGGGCAAGCCGATGCGGAGAGGCAGAGCTCATCGGGTTTTACAAATCAGAGCCCTAATCAAGCGGATACTCGATCCCAGAATTCTCTAGGAACAGCTAACCAGATTTCAGGGTTGTTGACTTCAAAAAGCGGTTCTCCCAACAGAGTTCCCACAACTGCCTCATCAACGCCTGTTCAGGTGAGTCACCGTCGTGGTGGATCGATAACAGATGAAGTGGGGACGGGCGCTGCTGGAGCCAAAAGCAATGAATTGAGGGCAATGTCACCCTCTGCTGCAGTCAGCAACGTTTAACTTTCATAATAATAATTATAAGGAATAACTTATAAATTACTTATTATTATTTTTTTAAATTTTTTATTATTATTTATTTTTTTAATTAAAAATTTTACCCCGATGTAAGGTACCTGGGGTTTGATAAAAACGATTCAAGCAATACGTGCTGAATCGCCGCCCGGCTACTCGAGGTCATCAAACGGCTTAAAAGAATTATTGAAGCAGAATTATTGAAGCAGAATTATTGCTCTGCAATAAGTCTGCCTATGCCATTAATAAAGTCAGCTCCTTCGGGATTCATCGGGCCCATTCATCGGATTATTATTATTATAAGATAAAAGAGACTTTATTTAATTAAAAGTTTTTAAAAAGCGATTAAAATAATTCCTCTGCACTCTGGGAAGCCGCTTTAGCCAAAGTGCCACTGAAGCAGACTGCATTGAATCGCTGGAGAGCAATAGACAGTCGCTGCCACAGAAAAATTATTATTATTATTAGTATTATTATTATTATTATTACTACTACTACTACTGCTACAATTAAGGTAATAGGACTTACTGGCTCTAGTCCAATATATTGTGCTGCAGCTTTAGTAACTGATAACTTTCCAATCAGCATAGAGAATACATCCACTGGAGCTGATTAAGAATTTTTACGAAATTTTGAAAAGATAGAAGATCGGCATGTATATACTTTATATGTATATGTTTATTTATTTTCAACTTGCATATTAATAATAATAATAATAATAATAATAATAACAACAACAACAAAAACAACAACAACAACAAAAAACAACAACAACAATAATGATAATAATAAGAATAATAATGACAATAACAGTACTAATAATAATAATAATAATAACAATAATAATTGAGGAGAAGTAAGGTCCTAAACGAAATCCAGTCCGGTGATCAACAAATTTTCAGGGTAGATTGCTTTTGTCTATGGTGGGAAAAGGTAAGTTTTAAGCTTGCTAGAGAATGTTGAAAGAGAAAAACAAGAGCGAAGATTAGCAGGTCAAGAGTTCCAGATTGTGGGTGCTGCGTAAGAAAATGACCGTCTGCCCAATGACGTGAGGATATTTGGAACTGAGAGAAGATTGGCATCGATGGAACAAAGTGTATGTGAGGGACATTAGCGAAGAAGAATTTCAAATAAGTAAGAAGGCTTGCCAAATCGCAGAGTTTTGAAAGTTAATAGAGCTATTTTATTTATATATATATATATATATATATATATATATATATATATATAAATAGTATATAATATATATATATATGTATATATAATACTATGTTTATATATATATATATATATATATATAAATATATATATATATATATAGATATATATATCTATATATACAAGTAAGGGATGGAGGTATGTGCCTAATCTGCAAATCTGAAAGAAAGAAGAGCGACAAACAGAGAGAAATGGGATTAAAGTCAGTTTTCACATATAACTCCAAGGTTTTTGGGAGAGGGAGAGAGATAATAAATAATATATATATATATATATATATATATATATAATTATATATATATACAACGCATATATATAGATATATATATATATATTATATATATATATAAATGTATATAAATAATATATACATGTATATAAAAATGTATATTGTATATAAATATATATATATATAATATATATATTATATATATATATATATATATATATATATATATATATATAAATATATATATATAATATATATTTCTTATTACTGTTTTTTTCTTAGGGCCCCTTCGATAGCTTCGAGGGGCCCCTCAGACCCTAGCTGCGGCATTGAATATCCTAGTAGTTTCAACTTTAGCTTTATTTGGGGCAAGTGTCATATAAAACAAAGGAAAAAAGCAATTCCGACAGTTTTGGGTTATGACCAATCGACCCTCCTATTAGGTGCAGTTTGTCAGCAAATGCAGTGCAATCGTATTGGTCACTGCTGTCACAGTAACAATATACATGTAGGTTTCGCTGCTGTTACATTAAACTGCAGGATGATGAAACGCGTGGCTACGACTATGTCCAGGCTATATTCTACATAAGACGTAAGCCGATGTACTACCTTATCACGCTCATCCTGCCCTGTGTTATTATGACAGTCCTCTCGGTACTTGTGTTCCTTATGCCTAACGAGGCTGGAGAGAAAATATCATTACAGGTAAACTGTTTTGAATGATTAATTCCTTGTATGTCAATACCGCAAAAAAGTCAATTTACTGCTAAATCAACACGTACTGCTTTGCTTGTCTCTAGGATTAACATTCAAAAGTGTCTACAAGATCAAATGGATTCTCAAATGTAAAGCAACTGAAGCCTAAATTGTATTTTACTTCCTGTTAATTTGTAATGTAAGCTCTCAATTCTCCCTTTTAGTGCACTGCTTACTGGCAGGTCCATGATATATAACGCCTCCATTCTTGTCTGTCTTCCGCTTTCCTCTTCATTTCCACATATGCTTGGGTTTTTAAATCATCTAACATACCTAAACTCGGCCTACCCCTGCCTCTTTTCCCTTCTATACTACGTTCTATGACCTCGAATAATACACCTAAAACCCTTATTTCTATTTTTTAATACATTTATCTGTTGTCTATTTGTACCAACTTTCTCCAGAACTTCGTCATATGTAACCTATAGAGTCCAGTTAATCCACACCATTCGTCTTAAAATCCACATTGCCAATGCCTCCAGTTTCCTTATATCGTCCTTCCTTAAGGTCCATGTTTCACATCCACACAATAGCGTAGCTCAAACCAAAGTTTTCAATTTCTTTATCTTTGTGTCTTTTTTGAGACTTGTTGCTCACAGTTCTTTCCTATCACAAAAGGCCGCTTTTGATTGTGCAATCTTACTGCATATTTCAATCTCACATTTCTCGTCATCGGCTATGACCCAAATATTTGATACTCCTTACCTGTTCCAATTTTGTACCATTTATTGTGATATTAACTTCACCTTTATTATTGGACCGTCTCATAACCTTAATCTTTTTTTATATTAATGTACTTATATCTCAATGCCGTATCATTCAGCCTCTCCATTATCTTCTGCAGTTCAGTCTCGTTGCTCGTTACCATTCCTATGTCATCTGCAAATTGTGCATCTTGTAACAATTTTCCTCCTACTTTTTTATTCCTTCATCCATGTCTCCATCATTGCTTCAGCGGAAATGGTAAACAGCAGCGGTGAAATGCTAGAGCCTTGTCTTACTCCACGTCCTATTTCGACTTTTCTGAGTATTCTTGTAGGATTTTGCTTACTTCTCTTTGGTTCAGGTACAAGTTTAAAATTAATTTTCTATCTCTCCAGTCGACTCCTATTCTTTTCAAGATATTCATCATCGTTATCCAATCAGTCAAATACTAATCAAACAATCAATAAGAATTTAACGTCCGGTTCCTCGCCATATAAAGCTAATGTTAACGTCAGTTTTCTCACTCGAAAGCAATGTCAGTGACGGGCGAGCCCAGGATTTGAACCCCGCACATGCTGATCCGCGGTGGAATATCTTACCGACATCGCCATTGGCTTCAGCCAAAAGGCAATGTCATGGACGTCTCTTGCGAACTCTACACAAACAGTCGCCAAAGAACCACACGATGACGACTGAGTACACAGAGACCACAAGAGAAAACGAGATCAAAACAGTGCAAATCCAAGATCCAATGCAAGCGGGCCAAAATTTAGACCTATGGCGGAAATAGGTGGTCGTTTCGCTTGTCAAGGAAAGTATCAATACAATTATAAGATCGAAGATCTTGTGGCAGAGATTTCCATATTGTCGGAGCAGAAAACATGAAGAAGCGTCTGCCTATGGCAGATTTAATGTTTGGTACAGTGAGAAGGTATTTACTAGCGGAGCGAAGACTACGAGAGGGTTGATAGATTGATAAAAGATCAGATAAAGAGGATGGGATGTTTAACTTTTGAAGATCAAGGAAGCTATCTTGAATTTTATTCGTTCGGAGACTAGAAGCCAGTGCAATTTCTTAAGAAGAGAAGAGGTGTGGGATTTGAGTATTTATACATTACAGACGACTCGAGAAAGAAAATTTTGTACGTGTTGGAGTCAAATTAGAGAGGTCTACGGGAGATCATGCAGCAGGGAGTTACAGTAATCTAGTTTAGAATGGACAAGCGCTTCATTTAATACAGTGGCGGAATTAATATCAAGGGACTTACGAATTTGACGTAATTGACGGATATGGATAAAGACGAACAACAGACTGCAGAAAAATGAGTTTAAAAGTTTAGATTTGAATCAAAAATTACACCAGGGTTACGTGCAGAATCTGTGGGTATTAAGGGGATATTTTTAAATGTTATAGTTGAGCTAGTTATTTTATTACGTTGCTGTGGGGTGCCGATGAGATGATATTCCATTTTTTAAGGAGAGACAACAAGCCGATTAGCGCAAAACCAGGAGTGAACCAGGAAGTGAACCAAAAGGAGTGAACCAGGAGTGAATCAAGGGTAATCTTGGACAGAGCATCAAAAGAATCGGGACTAGAGAACGAGATGTAAATCTGGGTGTCATCAGCGAAAAAGTGAAATTTCAGCATCGAGTCAGTTAGCACTTGACTTAACGGGGTGGTATATAAAGTGAAAAGGAGGGGTCCAAGCATGGAAACTTGAGGGACTCCACACGGGAGAGTGCATGATGGTGATAAAGTGTCTTCAATAATCACAAATTGGGTACGCCGTGAGAGGTATGAAGAGAAGAGGTCATGAATCTTGTCAGAGATTCCGAAGAAAGAATTAAGTCTAGAAATGAGTATATTGTGGTTTATGGTGTCAAAAGCAGCAGAGAGATCGAGAAGAACTAGGGCAGATATGTGCTGTGCGTTCATGGCTTGATAGAGAAAATTGTGGCTCTTGTCTAGTGCAGTTTCAGTTGAGTAAAAGTTACAAAATGCAGAGAAAGAATCTAAATGAAGACAAAGACGTGAGTATAAAATCATTTCGAGGACTTTGGAAATGAAGTTAAGATTAGAAATTGGCTGATAGTTGGGAACTTCATTTTTAAGTAAGGAAGACTTCTTCAAAAGAGGAGTGAGTTTTTTATAAATGAAATGGAAAGACACCTTCACTAAGGCAGAGGTTAATCATTAATCATTAGGTAATCATTCGGTAATCATTAATCACTAATCATTAAGTGATAATTAGGAGGCACAAATGCATCGATGCAGGATTTGATTAGTTTAGTTGGAATGAGATTCAGAAGACAGGATGAATCAGACGAGTGATTACAGTACGAACTTCTTGATGAGTTGCCAAGCGAAAACCAGATAATGTTGGTGGGGAATAAGTGAAAGTATCAGCAAATGAGAAATTTCAAGTAGAAGAGGGTATGGAAGAGCAAAGATTGGTAATTTTATCTCTGAAGAATTTCAGGAAGGATGAGGCAATCCTATCAAAGGCCTTCTCAAACTCCACAAAGCTTACAAAAATGTCATTTCCATACCTTCTTTCTCAAAGACCCCGCAATACTCCTATGGCTTCTCTTGTGCCGCATCCTTTCCTAAAGCCCAATTGAGTCTTACTCGTTATCATATCTGCCTTCGAATGAATGTGATTATTTATTATCTTTAATAACATCTTCGATGCATGAGGTATTAAACTGATTGTTCTGTAATCCGAACACTCCACAGCAATGGCTTTTTGATAATTGGGATCGTCACTGACTTGATAAAGTCGTCTGGCCAAATACCTGTATTGTACACTTCCATACATACCTCCATTAACTTATTGAGTGTTTTTCCTTGCAACATTTTTAAGAATTCTTACTGATATATCATCTATTCAGGCTGTTTTCCCTTCTTCATGCTGTTAATTGAAGAAAATAAAGTTCCTCTTTCATTATATCTGGGCCCCTTTTCTTCGATTTCTAAGATATTTTCTTCTTCTATTTTAAATTCTTCTTGAACTGTCATCCGAGTCATATTATACAATTCCTCCATGATATATTCTCTCCATCTTTCTTTTACTTCTTCAATCTCTGTCTTCAATTCCCCATCTTTTCCCATTATACTAATGTTCTTTGCATCTACTTTCATTTTCATATCGGTTCTCGTCAACATCCGGACTTCCTGGTATAATAGATCTGACCTCCCTCTTCAATCATATTCTGCTAAATCATCACAATTTTCACTCCACCAAGGGTATTTTGCTTTGTCTGTAATTCTTCTCAGCTCAGTATTTAAGCTTCTATAGTGTGTTTTTTACAACTAATACCCCACACAATTGTTACTATAGAGTCGTAAAGAGTCGACTGATATTTTTGAAATTTACAGTACTTAACCAACAGTCAATTCTACCGAACATGGAGAAATGTCGTTATAATATCTAAAATAACGTGAAAGTTATAGTTTAGCAAATATGAGTGGGGTTAGATAAGAAATTCCAGTACAGGAATACGGGCGTGTTAAATGCAGCGTAAAATATCTCGATAAAGAAGATAGCGAACACGTCACATAAAATGTCTGCTATGGTTATTTCGAAGAGCAATCGTTTCTTTTTAAAACGACTTAAAATTCGTGCTGATATGTTTTTAATAGACAAAGTAATTGAACTTTCAATGCATGCACTGCATGAAGAGAAAAGATTTCAACTCCTATGAAAACAGGCTGGCTTGATATATGGCTTCAGCTGCTATCAAGCAATGGATACATTAAAAGTTCAATAACTTTGTCAATAAAGGACACATTAGAACGGATATTGCGTCCGTCGTTTTTAAAAGAAATGATTGCTCTTCAAACTAGCATTAGCAGCAATTTTATGTGACATGTTGACTATTATTTTTATAGAGATAATTTTAAGCTGCAAGTAACACGCCCGTAATTCCATACTGCAAATTTCTTATCTGACAACAGTCCTATCACCAAAACTATAACTTTCACGTTACTAAAGATATTAAAACTAAATTTATGTTATTTGATAGAATTGGCTGATGGTCAAGTACTGTAAATTTTCAGAACATCGGCCAACTCGTTACGACTTTAATGTAAAAAGAATGTGGGGTGTCCATTATAAAAAAACAGTGTATATTTCCTTCGGCCGTGACGGGTGTCTATACTTTTCCATTTCCTCCTTTCATGCATTTCGTCAAGCATCTCACTTGTGATCCAAGGTTTTCTAGCCGAATTTGCTTTAAGAAAGCCCTATACTTCTCTTGCACCTGTTTTAATAGCCTCCTTTAGCTGACACCATCTTTCGTTTATCCCTATTCTTTCGTAGTCCTTCATTTTCTTAACTTCTCTTTCAACTGCTTCCTGAAATTTACTTCTTTTCTTGCTCAATCCGTTCAATTTCTATCTCTTACGGTTTTTCTTCGGCTGAAGCCCTACTTTTGCCATTACTAGATTGTGGTATGAATTAATATCGGCTCCTGTATAAGCACTTGATTTCTTCCGACTATTCCTGTACCGTTGCTTTAACAGAATATTGTCTATCTGGTATCTTCTTCGTTTCCGGTGCTTCCTGGCTTCTTTCACGTTTAGCGCCTTCTCTCTCAAGTTTGAAACAAGTGTTGGTCACCACTAATCTCATTCAATTGCAAAAATCAAATAAATTTCTGTCCTCTCTCATTTCTTTTTCCTAGACCATATTCCCCAACTTCATTTTCTTTTCTTCCTTCACCCACCACCACGTTCCAATCCCCCACAACTATTACTTGATTTGTGACTTTTTCTCCTTGAATCATTTCTTCTATTTTTTCATACATTGCTTCAATTTCCTCATCCTCTGAGGCTGATGTAGACATGTAGATTTGGATAAACACCAAATCTACTGGATCTGCTTTGATCCGCACTAACATCAGTCTGTCGTTGCACTGAGGAACCATTTGTTATCTCCTGTACCCATCACTTACAAATCTCCAGTGCCCAACCACTTCACTTCACTCATCACTAGTACATTTATTTTCCTTTTATCCATTTCTCTCTTACCCCTTTCACCCATAGTCCTCACTTTCCATGTTCCCACATGTATACTTTTGGGGTGCATGAAATGTCCACTTGGTATATCTGTGAGGCACCCGAGGTACCGACTGGTCGTGGGATTTTTTTAGGGGTGCACGGGACTGGGGGCGCTCATTTTTGTTGAGATATACCATTCTTTTCTTGGCGGCTATGCTTTTGACGAGGTGGGCTCCCTCTGCCTTTCTCAGCTTTGGCTGATTATTACCTAGCAGGGGCGTCATTCCCTTAGAAGAGTATCCTGTTTACAATTAGCTAAATAATAATGCTCTCAATTAGCTAAATAATATTCAAATCCGCTCGGAAAACACTAGTCCTATATATAAAACATTACTCAGGAAATTTTATGCTAACAGTGCTGTAAATCATAATTAGGAGTCCTGCATCAAGAGTGTCACAGTCTCTCTATTTACATCCTCACTTTAAACAGCATTTTTGAACATTTTTGAACTAGAACCATTTGTTCAGAATGGTTCTAGTTTACAAATCAGAAATAATATATTATTCCAGACTTTTTATCATCATCGTAAGCATCATCATCATATTCTTCCCTTCAATCCTAGTTTAACTAGGGTCGGGATACGAATAGACCTTCTCCACCCATCTTTGACCCATACCATATCATCAGCAAATCCCCTACTGATCAAAACGCAGGCCAGTACAATCCATAAACAGTACAATACACACTAGTACAATCCACATTTAGTCAATTTCTTGTGCTGGATTAATAACACTTTGTAGCAGTTTCGGGAGTCTAGGCGCTCATCATCCGAATGCCCGTTCTAACGTTGGTTTGGATCTTAGTGCTTTAGTCGCCAGACTTGCACACCGACTTTCTGTTCTTCAAACAGCAAGGTCGCAACACGGGAATACCAGATATTTATATATAAAAATATTTTTTATATCGAATCATTCGTAAATGTGTGAACTTTTGGAACTCAATATAAATCCTTCTTTTCACAAATTGGTAGTCTGTATATTTATAATTTTTGCCCCATGCTTTGACACTTTCTAGCTAAACAGGTCCCTGCTCGGACTTCCGTAGCATGGATGAGAGAAGAGTTCCGAAGCATGGATGGAAAGGATTTCCATACCAGCTAAACGCATGCTCGAAAGAACGATTAAATAACTTAAAGCGCGAAGGTAGGCTAGGCCTCATTAGCTGGAGCCAGTGGAGAAGTTGGTAAGATACTCGACCGCAGATCAGTATGTTCGGGGTTCAAAACCTGGGCTCGCCTGTTACTGACATCGCTTTCGAGTGAGGAAATTGACGTTAACTTTCTTTACCAGCTTTACAAGAGTAAATAATTTTAAATACCGAATAACAGCAGGCTGCATCACTTTAGTCAAATGAGACATACAACTATGTCCAGGGGAGGCGATGGATTTGTAGATTAACGAAGTTTACTAAACTTACGAAAGTTACTGTATCCCAAATAATCAGAAAGTCGGCGGAATAGCCATCCTAATTAACCCTGCTGTTTTTTTACAAGCAGTCATTGTAATCGTTAATGCCTCTTGCACTGTAGTAACAACAAATATAATATTACTGGGTACTATTGCATCTTCTTTTAATCAAATTGGCAGTAGTAGGTCTATTTATTTTTAAACACGACTAAAGCATGACTAAAACAAACTAAATCATATAAAATGCCTCGAAGAATGTCCACTATGGATCCTATCGAGGCATCACATCAAGACGACAGATCCGGCGATGAAATGAATCCACTGACACCGACAACTCCATGGATACCAGTTTGAATAATGCTGATTACGAACTGCATGGTGAATCGGCACCGAAAAAAACAGATATTCTTCAATGGAAGAGAACGATGATGACATATAACATAGTAATGTTGCAGAAGACGGTAGAGTGGGTGGAGCCGAGCTTGATATCCATAAATCCAAGAAAGGGAAAGAAATCTGACCGAAGCAGTGCAGGGTTCCGTGCAGGTTAGCTCCACAAAATATGATAGAAAAGGCGCCTGAACCATCGTAGTACGAAATGGAAACAGCATATCAGAAAATCTAAGTCTCTTTATAAGGCGATGTATCAGTAGTATACAATTGTGAATGTCAAATAATAGGGTCAAAGAGTTTTAGAGGGCGTTGGATCAACATAAATGATGAAAAACTTTGTTATTACTTCCACATACTTTACCTTGCAGTTTAACAGAGTGACAACAAGGAAATGTGCCATGTTGGATACAGATTTAGTAGATTTGAAGAATCTCAGTAGTAGCCGAATTCAAGAGTAATTCGAAGAGTTCCTTTAGTAGAACTGATTGTAGTCCATCGAACAGTGGATGTGAAGAGATCTGAAGATGATCAAACTGGGAAGAGTGTTCCACCGATATATTCTAACCTAGGGACTATATTAGAAGGAATCCTTGTAGGCGAGTTGTCGAGAGGAAGGTAAAGTGTAGGAATTTGTGCTAGAGAGCGTTGTAGTAATTTGTGTGTCGAAAGTAATTGTGTTTTATGAAAAGTACCTGATTTTGCGATATTTAAAGTGAACCGTAATTAAGTAGAAAAGTATAGTATTTAGTTAGACGGATTTTGCATAAATGTGCTATTTGCAATTTTTAAAATTTTCGTTTTACTGCATAATCGTATATTATTTATTTCTTCTACTGTAGTATTAAATTAATATTTAATTTAATACAGTCACTGAATTCATTAATCAATAAGTAGGATATCTAGATTCAGTCAAAAATCGAGGACAGGTAAAGATTCTAAAAAATTATAGGAGGCATATTATAAGGAATTTAAGCCCTGGAACCTATAATCTCAGAATCTCATTTTACCTCAGATGAAATTGTAGAATCAGGTACCTGACTATCACTCTCTCTCTCTTAATGCTCTGCCTACTGGCATGTCCATTGTATATTACGCCTCCACTCTTCTCTGTCCTCCGTTTTCTCTTCAAATCCACAAATAAGTGGGTCTTTAAATCATCTAACATACCTAATCTCGGCCTGTCTCTGCCTTTTTTCCTTCCATTATACCTTCTATGACCTCTTTTAATAGACCTTCCCCCCTTAGAATGTGTACTATTCAACTCTTCTTGCTATTTCTTAATACATTTATCAACTGTCTATCTGTGCCAACTATCTGTAGAACTTTTTGAGTCCAGCAAATCCTCTCCATTCTTCTCCATATCCACAGTTCCAATGCCAATAGTTTCCTAACATCTTCCTTTCTTTAGATCCATGTTTTACATCAATATAGCGTGATACAAACCAAGGTTTTCACTATGTTCATCTTTGTGTCTTTCTTTAGACTTTTTGTTAAAAGTTTCTTCCTAATTACCGAAGTAATTAGGAAAGAACTTTTCACACTTGATTGTGGAATCCGACTGCATATTTCACTCTCACATTTCACGTCATTGGTTATAGTATGACCCAGGTATTTGAAAGTCGTTACCTGTTCCAATTTCGTACTATTTATTGTAATATTAACTTCACCTATATTATGGGACACTTTCATCACTTTGGTATTTTTTATATTAATCATCATGCCATATTTCAATACCGCATCATTCAGCCTATCCATTATCTTCTGCAGTTCAGCCTCGCTGCCCGCTACCATTCCTTGGTCATCTGCAAATAGTACATCTTGTAACAATTTTCCTCATGTTATTTCTGCTACCATGTCTTCCATACTTCCGCCGTCATTGCCTCAGCGTAAATGTTAAACAGCAGCGGTGAAATCCTACAACCTTGTCTTACTCCACGTCCTATTTCACTTTCTTCTGAATATTCTTGTTTGATTTTGATTCATTTACTATAATCAAGAGGTAATAATCCACAATTTGACACACGTAATTGGAGTCTAGTGTATAATGAGATTGAAATGGGAGAATAAAAGCCATACCTGTTAAGCAGATTGTGGGGAAGTGGTTTACTCTAGTCAAAGCAGGCAATCGGTATTAAGAAATTCGATTGTTAGAATATAATGAGATAGGGCGAGTGAGAATAAAAGCCATACCTGTTATACCACCGAACTGAGCTTGTTATACCAACTTGCCCACATAAAGTTATTCGACAGCGGATCAGTGCGTGCAGGAGATAGGTGATTCAAAATCCAGTGCTCTCCCTATCACTTACAAGCTATTTAGCTGAAACTGACGTCATAGACATAAACTTGGCCATAGCCTTATATATTGTTAAACCTATATTGGACAAATGAATCCCATATGGGAAACTCATGTGGGTCCAATTTACTCAACGATCGATTACTTTACAAAAAGATCAATTATATATGCAAAGATAAACTAAAACTTTCAAAAACAACATTTGCTAATACTGTGTGTGAGGATGCTGTGTCTTATCACAGCAGACTCAAGACACACAAAAAGACTCGAAATCCTTTAATATACTACTAAACTATTGATTGGATTTGTATCTGAAATCCTATATCAAACTGAACTAATCTTAAAGACCCCGACCTTTTGCGGATTTACAGACAAATTACTATACAGTTAATATTTTATT
>CAJHZI010000456.1:657500-835000 GCA_905160935.1 Enchytraeus crypticus | reverse complement strand
TCATGCATCGAAGATCTTGTTAAAGATAGTAAATAATCGCATTCAGTCGAAACCAGAGCTGAAACTGAGCAAGATACAATTTGGTTTTAGGAAAGGATGCGACACAAGAGAAGCAATAGGGGTAATGCGGGTTCTTTGCGAAAGAAGCTTAGAATATGGAAATGACGTTTTTGTATGCTTTGTAGACTTCGAGAAGGCCTTTCACAGGATTGATTAGATAACGATGATGAATATCTTAAAAAGAATTGGAATTGACTGGCGAGATAGAAGACTAATTTTGAACATGTACATGAATCAAAGAGCAGTAATCAAAATCCATCAAGAATACCCAGAAAAGGGCGAAATAGGACGTGTAATAAGACAAGGTTGTAGCATTTCGCCGCTGCTGTTTAACATTTACGCTTAGGCAATGATGGAGGAAGCCATGGAGGACATGGACGAAGGAATGAAAGTAGGAGTGAATTTGTGACAAGATGTACTATTTGCAGATCACCAAGGAATGGTAGCGGGTAGCGAGATTGGACTGCAGAAGATAATGGATAGGCTGAATGATACGGCATTAAGATATGGCATGAAGATTAATATAAAAAAGACGAAGGTTCTGAGAGTGTCCAATTATAAAGGTGAAGGTAATATCTTATAAATGTTACGAAATTTTAACAGGTAAGGAGTTTCAAATATTTAGGTCGTACTATAACCGATTTCCCGATTTTCTCATGGGAAATGTGAGATCGAAATATGCAGTGGGATTGCACGAAAAAAGAGGCCTTTGGTAATAGGAAAGAACTGTTAGCAATAAGTCTAAAGAAAGACACAAACATAAAGATAGTGAAAATCTTGGTTTGGACCACGCTATTGTATGGTTGTGAAACATGGACCTTAAGGAAGGAAGATGTTAGGAAACTGGAGGCATTGGAAATGTGGATTGGGAGAAGAATGGAGAGGATTAGTTGGACTCAAAAGGCTACAAATGAGAAAGTTCTAGAAAGATTTGGTACAGATAGACAGTTGATAAATGTATTAAGAAATGGGAAGAAAAGTTGGATAGGACACATTCTAAGGGGGGAAGGTCTATTAAAAGAGGTCATAGAAGGTAGAATGGAAAGAAAAATAGGCAGGGGCAGGCCGAGATTAGGTATGTTAGATGATTTAAAGACCCTCTCATATGTGGAAATGGAGAGGTAGGCGGATGACAGAGAAAAAAAAGAGATAAATATATATAAATATATATATATAAATATATACTATTAATTATTATTAACAACGAATATATATATATATATATATATATATATATATATATATATATATATATATATATATATATATATATATACAGTATATATATATATATATATAATTAATTATTATTAACAACGAAAACTTATAAAGCAGTGTCTTGGCCGAACTCGGTCTTCGAGACTACTTTACAGGAAGAGTTCAATTGTAATCATGAGCTAAATAACAATTGTATTTCAATTAATATCTAAACTAGTAAAAATTTCTACATATGAGCGGCCTTTACGCTATCCAGCAGCACTCATTCCAGACTTCATATACAAAATACTTATAATAAACATACATACGTGTACATGTATAATACTTTCAAGTAGAAAAACTACGCAACCACAATAATGTTTTCACACCTCGACGGAAAGCTAAATAGTTAGACTCATGTCTTAGACTATTAGGTGTCAAACCATTCCAAACGCAAGTCGCAGCAGAAGGCCAGGCTCGATCACATAGCGAGGCATTTGTTCTCAGCCGAATGAGTAGACCCGAAGCATCTGACCGAAGACCGTGACGCTGACGACCCTGAGAAGCATATTGAAGGTCAGAAGAGAGATAGTCTGGTCCACAGCCGTGCAGTGACCGCAACGTTAGGCATATATATACATTATATATATACACTGTATATATATATATATAAATATATATATATATATATATATATAAATATATTATATTGTCAAGGTTGATTCGATATGTATTTAGCATGTATTTGTATTTGTAATTGTATTTCTAGTAAAGTATTTAATAATAATACTGGATAAGTAAAGTTAAGATTTAAGGTATTGTGTTTTATTAAAGTGAGATCCTAGGCGGTAGCTATGCTAGGGCAAGTGACCAATGAGGGCATGCCTAAACAGGAAGTAGGGAAATCCAAGATGGAAGAGAGACAACACGGACGTAAAACGTGCTAAGCTGAAAAGAGATTTCAGAGATTTTAAGAATCTCAAATAGTAGACGAATTGAGAGCAATTCGAAGGGTTCGGTTATTCGAACTAATTTGTAGTCCATTGAGCAGTCGATGAGAAGGGAGTGATTTGTAGAGGATCGAAGAGTGAAGAGAGTTCCATCGAAGTATTCTAACCTAGGGATAATATTAGAAGGTATCCTAGTAGGCAAATAGTCGAGAGGAAAGTTAAGTAAAGAGTAGGAATTTATGCTAAAGAGCGTATTAGTAATTTGTATGTCAAAAGTAATTGCATGTAATATAAAGTACTTGCTTTGGCGATATATTTAAAGTGAACTGTAATTAGATAGAAAGTATAATTTAAAGTTATTCGAATTTCGCGTACACGTGTTATTTGAAATCGTTTTAGTTTTCGTTCTACTATATATCCGTGTATTATTTTATTTCTTTTCGTATTAAATTAATATTTAACTTAATACAGTCGTTGAAGTTATCAATCGTTAAGTAAGATATCTAGATTCAGTCAAATAGAGGACAGGTAAAGATTCCAAAATAATTACTAGACGCAGTTTATTAGGGATTTGAATCCTGGACTATTAGATATCAGGTCCTCATTTTACCTCAGATTAAAAATTGTAGAATCAGGTTCCTGGCATATATATATATATATTATATATATATATATATATAGTATATATATATATATATATATATATATAATATATATATATATATATATATATATATATATATAATATTATATATATATATATATATATATATTATATATATATATATATATATATTATATATATATATATATATATATATCTCTTAGGGTCCCTTCCATAACTTCAGGGGGGGGGGCCTCAGACCCTAGCTAGGGCACTGCTCCAGTATCTTTCAAACTGATAGCGTTCCACAAATCCACCCCCCTTCGCCTCGTGGACCAGTTTTAAATCGTCGACTATTGCAACTTTCAAATTCGTGATTTATGTCATGGTCCCGCTGGTATGCCACAACGGACTGAAGACCAGATACAGGTTGCGGCGGCGCCGGCCACACCAGGCTAAACCTCTGCACCTTTCTGGTCATCAGAGAGATGTCTGCAATGGGAATGTTCTTGAAGAAATGGGAGCATTTCTCGTTATTGATGTTTTATTTCAATATGGTGTTTTAGGTGACTATTCTTCTGTCTTTCTCGGTGTTTCAATTTGCCATTTCAGACAACATGCCGAAGACTTCTGACCACACACCTATTATAAGTGAGTAGTCTTGAGTGTATAAAGCTGGGAGCTGTTTATATGAGAATACTGTAAACGTAGCATTCCCCGTGTTGTGTCCGGATTGTTTGAAGAATTGACCAACCGGTGACTGCGTGTGTCGTAGAACGCGACTAAAGCACCAATATCCATACCAACGTCAGAAAGGGCATTCGGTTGGTAAACGCGTAGGCTCCAGAAATTGCTACAAGTATTAAACGAATAGAAAGGACTCAAATAAGGGTGACTGATGGATGATATGAAATAGGACAAAGAAGATTTGAGACGTCCCTGACATTGCTTTTTTACGAGGAACCGGACGTTAAATTCCTATTGATTGATTGATTGATTGAGACAGTCTATTCGTATCCCGACCCTAGTTAAGCTAGGATTCAAGGGAAGATGATGATGACTGTAAACGTAGCATAAGCACATATGCCTACTATACGGTTCAGGAGTACATTTTTACCTATAAATATACTCTATAACCGCAATAATAGGCCAATTAATGATTAATAGGCATAAGTCAAAGAGCAGTAATCAAAATCCAACAAGAATGCTCAGAAGAAGGCGAAATAGGACGTGGAGTACGACAAGGTTGTAGCATTTCGTCTAGAAACACATCTAGAAACACATCCCAAGAATTGATATCAATAATATCAAGAAATTACTGAGATAATCAATCAAGAAATTTCTTGACAATTTCTTAGGACGTGTCCTCCTACAGAGCATATATTAAAGGTTTCGCGAAAATTTCTTCGGGTTCGGTAGCTCAAGAATAGGCGCAGTCTTCTCTTCCTGAATAGAGCGCTCTCCAGATCCTACAAGATGACCAATATGCTCAACTTTAGCTTTAAAAATTTACATTCGCTAAGCTTTAAAGTCATTTCAGCTTTACGTAGACTCAAGAATACTGAATCTAAATGCTATAGATGATCTTCAATGTGAATGAATTAATGATCACATCGTCGATATAGGCATGGGCTAAGTGAGAATGCGGTCTTAATATAATATCCATAGCTTTATTAAGCTATGCGAAACCGTCTTTAATCCAAACGGCATGTACACCCATTCAAGAGGACCGAGATTTGAATGAAAAGCTATCTTTCGGCAATCAGAGCCTCCGAGAGATAATAAGCAATAACCAGAAGTGCAATCTAGAGTGAAGGGCACTCTTTATCAGACCAATCTCTTCAAAAATTACGAATATGCACAATTGACTGCCCCAGTATTCACCATTCTAAGATCTGTACAGAGTCTTACATCAACATCTGGCTTACTCATAGCTATAATAGGATGTGCAAATCACTGTTATGGTGTTTAACCCGACCCTCTGCAATAGTTATCGATCTGTTCTTTCCATAATTCGACTTACTTAGTAATTTAATATTTTATTTTAATTCGTTAAATTGTGTCTCATATACTTTACTCTACTATAGTACCTATAATTTTCTACATATCAATATACATTTATTTGCTTCTAATTTACGATAATGGTTTAAACGTATTTGTTTTACAAATGTTCACTTTTTTACCGCGCTTTTTATCCTAATATTTAAACACCTTTTTATCCTACAATGTTTTTCCTTTACTTTAATTGGTTGATTTCTTTCTGCTTCACCCACAGAAAGAAATCATTTCCTAATTTTCATGCTATATATGTATTTTCATTGCTCTTTCTTCCCATTTATCTTGTTTTAGCCCTCACTACTCCACAAATGACCAACCATTTCACTGGCAGTTCCATTGGCAATATTTCTTCCTCATGCAAACTCACCAAACTATACCGTACGCTTCCGTTTGTCAATGACCCTACTTTTTGCCCTACTTTTCCAAATCCTATCTTCATTTTGTTTCACTTAATCTCACTTCCAAACGACATTTAAACTTCTTTCTTTCCTTTCTTTTAATTCTAGCAGGCGATGTTGAGTTGAATCCTGGCCCTGTTTCTTCTGTTTCTAACCTCTCTACGATTTGGCAAGCCTTCTTACTTATCTGAAATTCTTCTTCCCTATCGCCCCTCACGTACACTTCGCTCCACCGATGCCAATCTTCTCTCAGTTCCAAATATACACACGTCATTGGGCAGACGTTCATTTTCTTACGCAGCACCCACAATCTGGAACTCTTTACCTGCTAATCTTCGCTCTTGTTTTTCTCTTTCAACATTCTCTAGCAAGCTTAAAACTTACTTTTTCCCACCATAGACATTATCAAACTATCTTGACCATTTTCTAATCATCGGACTGGCTTTCGTTTAGGACCCTACTTCTCCTCAGCACATTTATTTCGCAGATTGGTCTGGGTGAATTGATCTGTAGTGATGTGTGCTGTTGGGGACGTCCCTGATATCATCCCTGAATGAGGAAACGGACGTTAAACCTTGATTATTATTATTATTATTATTATAAACTTCTTAGGAATATGATACTGTTTGAATGGCTGTGGCTTAAATCAATCAACAGTATGGATTTCATATTCTATGACGTTGCTGTGACGCGGATAATTGCCAAAAACGTCCTGAAAATTTAAAAACAGTTCTTTCAATTCCGCAGCACGGGGACATCTAAATGACTCGAATAAATGTTCTTGAATTCCTCAGTAAACTGTCTCTGTCCGTAGCAAGTACCTCAATATTTCCGAAAACATTAAATATTTCAGAGAGAATAACCATTTACCGTTAACCGCTATTAACCATTGGAATCAAATTAACAGTAAAGATTTGCATGCGGTTCTTTAACTGTTTGAGTCCAGAGCAACACGATATGAATGGTCTGACATTTATAGTTGCAGTACAATTCCAGATCCAGTCCATTTAGATAACAATTTATGTGAATTACCAGGCATCAATAATTTCAATATCAATATCTGCTCACCCACTTTAAACAATTTCGCCTTGGAGCATTTATTTTTTTGCAGACGATAAGAAATTTTTATGTCTGCTGCATGGTCTTTAGCTACTTGATGACCGAGATAGCCCTTTGTTATGCATTTCCATGTACTTAGTTACTTCATTGGACAGCTAATAGCCGGATTACCGAGCCAGGTTTCCTTCAGGATAGACAAGGGAACGTCTGGGGGTCTGACTATAGACCATCATGTGATGAAACTCCGGTGTTAATGTTTGGCAATTCACGATATGACCACAGTACAGCGCAGAAGAGGCAGCAATCGATCTCAGTCTTCAGGCTTATCGGCAGCTAAGATCTGAGTAAACCTTTCTACGATGCTGATATCCTCAGCATAATAAGCCGTTGCAGTGCAATGAAAGTCCATTCTGGAATAGACTTCCTGAGTTAACTTAGACACCATATTCGCCCCATTGTCATTGTCTATGACTCTAGGAATCCCACAGGTGGTGAAGAGAGACAGTAGCGCATCACAAAACTCTATACCTGATAATGTCTTTACAGGCATAGCCATACTCAAACGCGTAAAATTACACACAATAGTGAGCACATAGAGATGTCCCCTAGATGACTGTACCGGAAGTGAACCGCTCAAATCTATTTTGATTTTATCAAAGGCCTGACTTCCTCTCACCACTGGTGCAATTGGAACACAGTCTAGCTTGGTCTTTTTTTTTTGTTCCTTTAGTTACACACATGACATACCGCATGTACTACATGGTTTCCTGTCTTGGTTTCTGTTTTTTGTAGTTTTCAGTATTTCCTCCATTCCTTTCCATGGTTATTAGTGATCGTTGCCTTTGGTTGGCGCATCAATTGCAGCCGGCGCGGATTTAAGAATGACCTTACAACACCCTCGGGATTTTTTTTTCTTTCAAAGCTGTCAACACTTGGTCTTCCAAGGTGGTCGCCCACAAAGTACTAATCGGCGCGATGGAGCTTAACTTCGTTCAACTTTCAACTGTTAGATTAATGAGTATAATCAGTGATTTTTACTCTTCTGATGATGTCACTCTAGCCAAGGAACTACTCTTTGATTCAGTTGATAATCTGGGCATAGATATATGGCCCAAACCAGCAAAAAGAAAGAACAGTGAGAATAGAGCGAAAACCAAAATTAATGACATTTTTAATGTTATAGCTTTCATCGATGAAAATCTGCTAATGGATAACTTGCCTAAGTTCATAGCGCTTAATGTCGATAACCTACCGTCAGCTAGGCTCGAGGAGTGTGACCTTCGATGTGTGCTCAATAAACTAGACTTATTGGATACTAAATTGGATACTTTCTCATCTAATGTTACACCTCCGGCTACATCCCTGCAACCTGAAGACCTGAGGACAGTTATGGGTAAGTTAAGCCTGTAAGTTAAACTGTAGAGAGTCAAATAGCATCGCGGACGTCTTTGGACGCTGGAAGACAGAACATTCGTTACCTACCTACCCCTTCCAGCCAATCCGCTCAAACAAGTGTCAAACCCCTGGTCGTTCCTGGGCTGAATTGGTGGAGTCGGCACCCGGGTATCAGTGACACAGACAACGATTCAGATCTGGGTTATCAGGTCGTCGGTAAGCGAAGAAAACACAGTCCTACTACAAATAGCACCATGACTAAATCTGCTACGGTTGCTAGCTCTGTAAAATTTAACCAAAACGAAAGACTATCATAGGTTTAAATTCTCAATGTACCATCAAAGCGGCACGGGAGTTGAGGAAAAACAAATTTTTCTACGTCTGCAATGTTGGAAAAGAAACAGACTGCGAAGCCTTAAAGAGTTGGCTTATCAGCTACAACATAAAAGTAAACAATGTTTTCGTTGCTAAGACTAAATTTGAAGACTCTAATGCATTTAGAGTAAACATTGATGTAGATGATGCCGACAAGTTTATTGCGGAATGTGGCCCACATCATTATCAGAGAGTGGGTCTTTAATCACGGCCTTTTCCCTATCATCAACCAATCTGAAATCTATCCTATTTTCAATATTTTCCATAGTCTTGCCAAAGACGCTGTTGTTCATTAGTTTAAAGAGATCTTTTTCAAAATCGTTGGCAGCCTTAGTGCGTAGCTGAGTGTTTAAATCGATGCATGTCTTAAGCCATGGACTTTCTTCAAATTTTATGCCTCTATGTATTTTAGTAATTTTCAGACCCAAGCTTTCCAACTCTGTTGGAAAAGAACCCTGGTTTCTCTGTAATATATTCATGATTTCTCTGTAATATAACCCTGGTTTCCAACAGAGTTGGAAAAGAACCCTGGTTTCTCTGTAATATATTCATTAATCTTTTTAGTAGACCATATTTGTAGAGGGGTATCGTCCTCATTTTGTACAACGCATACTATATATGATTTACCAAATTTTGTATTTATGGGTTTCAATCGTTTTACAATATATTTATCTCCAATCTTGATATTTTGAAATTTGAATATCTGCGAGTTTGAGTTTGTAGCTCTCATTTTATATATGTAAGAAAATTTATTTAAATCAAAATTAATATTTATAGAGATTTCGAAATTTTAGAAACTCTTTCTTTAAACACTTTCCAAATGTTCTACGGGAATCCATTCATTAAATTTCTTACTGTAACCCACCCATTTAACCAAGGCGTGTTTCAGACCTTTAATCTTTTTTCTTTGTAAAATCTTTTCAATTCTATATAATTCTTGATTAGTTTTCTGAAGTTCCTCTGTGTAGAAACCTCCCTCTAATACCTCACCAGATTGATCTTTCAATATATACGTAACAGACGAAGTATACTTTACTTTGTCTAAAACGTACACCTCCTCGGACCAATTTGGTAGGAAACCCTTTTCAAATACACCCTTAATCCGACTAATAAGAATTCTATCGCCAATCTCGAATTTCTGACTCACATTACTTTTTATATTTCTGTACTTCCTACTGTTAATTATAAATGCTTCGTTTTTCTTTTTACTCGCCTCAATGGGAGTCATTTTTATGGTCGAATGTTTCGTGTTGTTATACTCTGCAATTAAATCGTCAATCATATCGATCCAATTTCTCGTATTTTCAGCCGTAAACCTCATCCACATTTATTCCTTGATGCTTCTGTTGAATCTTTCAACGACTGCTGATTTATGCTCTCCAAAGGTTGAATATCTAGTAATATTATTCCCTTTCAACCACACGTCTATATTTTTGTTGCAAAATTCTTTACCCTGATCCACCCACAAGAACTTTGGGAATCTGTCTGAATTTTTGACAATCGACTTGAAGGCTTCCGTTACAGTCTCACCTCTCTTGTCTTTCAACGGAACGCTCCAATGCATACTTGGAATTATATCAATGACGTTACGCATGTATCTGTAGCCCTTATTAACTATACTCCATTCCTGCATTTCGATTAAATCTGCTCCCCATATCTCGTCAACTTCAAACACATGAACTTGACGTCTCGAAAATTTTCTACGAATCTGTGTAATTCTCTAGCCAAATCTTCAAAGGGTCCAACGTTTCACTTCAAACCTTTTCCTTCGCTGGACCCCTCTATTCGTTTTTTGACTCTCCAATACCATACTTTGCCTTATTTTCGATGACGAGGTATTTGATTGAGGTATTTTTCCATGACGAGGTATTTAATTGAGCCATATTTCTTTGCGGACTATGATAATCTTGAATCATTAGCAATTTCGTATGCTCGATGGGCCAATACTTTGTCGCTTGTATTTCTGCTTGCAGTATCAGGATTTGCAGTATAAAACTGATCGTGCAATTTACACATTCCGTCCAACTCATTTATACCCTGATAGCCTTCGCGATTTCTCTGTTCGTACTTTGTGCCTGGTCCGCAGTACGAATACTTCTTTAGATTATTAAATGATCCTTTGGGTATATACTCTCCACGTCTGGCAGGTAAATGCATTTCTCCAACTGTGTTTCCAACGCCGGATAGCGCATTATTAAATACACCCTGACCTGAGATGAATCTCGACTTTTTACTTCCACACACTACCCAAAAAGAAATTTGCAATTTTCTATTATTAGCAGTTAGCCACACTTGAGTCTGTATGGAAAAAGTTTTCCTTTTACATTTCAAACTTCTTCTTCTTCTTCTTTAAGTGCCGTGCCTGTTCCAAGCCTGGGCGGTCATGGTCATATTCCTCCATATGTCTCTGTTCATTGTTGCTCTGATCATCTCTGTTTCAGTTAACTGCATCCATTTGCTAAGACTCTTAATAAACGTTATTCGTTGTCGACCCTTTCATCTTTTTCCTTCTATTATTCCTGTCACTACGGTATTTTCAACTATTTTGTTCCGCATAATGTGTCCGAAAAATTTCATCTGTGGTCGTCGTATTCGGTTCAAAAGGTCACGACAAGTTGACATTCTTTGTAGAACATCTTCTTTTTTAATGTTGTCTTTATAAGATATACGCAGCATTCTTCTATAGAACCACATCTCTGTTGCCTCAAGTTTCGATTCCATTACAGAAGAGATTGTCCAAACTTCACTTCCATATAACAATATTGGTTGAATGTAGCATTGAAGAAGTCTTTTTTTGGTATCAATTGATGATTCATGGCTTCTAAAAATCTTTGACATTCTGTTATATGCCTCCTTAGCCATGGCTATTCTTCTGTTTATTTCCTTGTCACATTTCCCATTTTGATGAATAAGTGACCCTAAATATATGACTGATTCAACTTGTTTGACATTTTGACCTCTTACCTTGATTAAGCATGGCTGTGGCATTTTTAGTTTGCTGACTGTCATGCATTCTGTTTTCTTCATATTTATAGATAATCCACTAGCCTCACTATGATATGTTACAATATCCAACATTTCTTGAAGTTTGTCTCTCGAGTCGGCAATAAGAACTATGTCATCAGCATAACGAATATTATTAAGATTGTATCCTCCAATTACTAATCCTTTTATTTCACTGATATTCCTCATTATATTTTCACTATATAAGTTAAAAAGATCTGGTGACATTACACAGCCTTGCCTTACTCCTCTCTTAATTTTGCAAAAGCTACTGTACTCGTTCTCATATCTCATTGCAGCTTCTTGATTCCAGTATAAATTCCTAACACTTCTTATGTCTTTGCCATCTCTATCCAATTCATGAAGAAGATCAATCAATTTGCTGTGTCTAACTTTGTCAAAAGCTTTGGTATAATCAATGAAACAAAGGAATAGATCCTTATTTAATTCTATGGTCCTTTCACACAGAATTCTTAGAACGAAAATAGCATTCCTTGTACCGGAATCATCCATAAAACCATATTGCACGGGATTTATTTCAGGTCTAATTTTATTTCTCATTCTCATTAGCAGAATTCTTAAATAGATTTTAATGACTACACTCATTAGACTTATAGTTCTGTGCAGTTCACATTCTACCGCACCAGGTTTCTTCGGTAATGCAATAAATATCGATCTCAATAGATCTTTAGGAAATTCGCCATTGTCATAAATGTCGTTTGCTATTGACGTGATCTCTTTTACGCTAAATTCTTCCGTGGCTTGAATCATTTCTGCTGTTATGTTATCTGGTCCGCTTGCTTTGTTTCTTTTTAATTTCCTAATGGCATATCTAACTTCGTCTTCTAAGATTTTAGGACCTGCTATTTCTTTAGTTATTTCTGGAAGCTCCATTCGATTATCTTTAAAAAGGTCATCGATATACTCTGACCATCTATCAAGTATATCTTTCTTTGTCATGAGAATATCTCCATTCTTAGCCTTGATGCATTTACTATGTGAGCAATTAGATTTCCGATTAGTTATTTCATTTTTCTCTTTGTACATTTTCCTTGTGTCTGTAAATTTCATCTTTTCAATCTCATCACATCTTTTGTTTAACCACTCTTCCTTTTCATGTTTGCAAAGTTTCTTTATTGCATTGTTCGAAACTCTATACTCCATACTTTCTCTATCTTTACTCTTTTGTCGTTCTTTCATTAATTGTAAAATGTTCTGATTTATCCATTTAGTTTTCCTTTGCATATTCTTTTCTGGGATGATTTCATTTGCTGTTACTACTAATGCATTTTTGAAATTATCCCATTTGTTGTTGATGTTATTCAGACCAACATTTTCTGCCAATACTTGGAATCTATTTTGAACTTCTACTTTATATCTATATTGAATAGTTTGATCTTTTATTAGAGTGGAGAAATCTTGTACTAATGTTCTCTCTTTTCTTTCAATCTTTTTTAATTTTATAAGTATATTGCAAATTACTGGAATATGGTCTGAGTCACAGTCTGCACCTGGATAAGTTTTGCAATTTCTGATTGAATTACGAAATCTTTCGTTGATTGTTATGTAATCGATTTGATTTCTTATTTTATCTCCAGGACTCTTCCAAGTATATCTTCTCCTTTTGTGCTGTTTGTACCATGTGTTAGCTATTATTTGATTGTGGCTTTGGCACCAATTAATGAATCTTTCTCCTCGTTCATTCCTCTTGCCGAGGCCATATTTTCCAACTATATTTCCATATTGCTCTTCTCCAACTTTGGCATTCATATCTCACATTATAATTAAGATTTCTTGGCTTTTGCTTTGTGATTTTGCTGTTTCTAAATCGTCATAAAATCGCTCGATTTCTTCTTCCTCACATTGGGCTGTGGGAGCATATACCTGAACAATATTCATTACGAAATGGCGTGTTCTGATTTTCAACTACATCATTCGATCCGAAATAGCCCAACAATCAACACATTTTGATGTGATGCTATCTGTTATTATAGCCACTCCATTAATATGTTGAACACCACCTGAATAATACATCGTAAAACCATTCTGATTAACCCTGCCTGATCCAATCCATCTTGTTTCACACATACCCATGATGTTCACTTTGAGTCTCTTCATTTCTTGAATTATGTTACTGAATTTTCCTGCCTGGTACAGCGTTCGTACCTTCCATGTACCTAAGCGTGTGTATCTTTCTATTTTATTACATTTACCTACTTGGTTACTTGATTTATCCAATTCCGAGACAGCCGTTGGATGACGGTCCAGTTTCCCCTGTCTTACACAAGATTCTGTACCGAGCGAGGTGTCCCACCTGTATTCAGTGTGTACCCCCTTAACGCCGTTGGTATTAATTTTATTTCCTTTGACCATGATAAACTATATCAAATACAGCGGTGGGCGATTAATCCTTCCGCCAGGTATTTTTTTCGAGACACCATCTCTATCCAGCTGGCCGTTGACTTTAATAAAAAAAGTTCGTCCGCCCAAATTCTGATGGCTGGTCATCATAGCCTTTTACTCTCCCGAGTCATCCACAAGGCAGTGGAGATTGTTTAGGTAACATATTGTCTAGTTTGGAAATATATAATAATAAACCATCGCAAAATTCCGAAGATGAACAACTCGATATTTGGCGCAGTCACTAAAAATAGTTAGAGGCACGAAATAATATGAATACGGATATAAAAGTTAATGTATATCCAAAGTGAACGTTATTTTTTTGTAAATATAAACATTCGCCATTTAACGTGACGACATTTCAAACAGTACATTTTAAATTACATTATAAAATTTTATAACGTAATTTCATTTTAGAAAACTTATTAATCTATAATAATTGGAGTCTGACCATCGGATGTCAGGTACATCACTCTATCGTAAAGTATCGTAACATACATATGAGTATGTTCTGGAACATTTTGACTAAATTTAAAATTAAGTTTCACATTCATAACACGACATCACAATGAAAAAGTCAAATCTGATGAGATTTGACTTTTTCATTGTGATGTCGTACATCATAAACTACAAGTGGAAATAGCTTTTTGTAATTCATCATATGTGTACCTCCAAGTAAATGATTAAAACCAAAGTGTTCTTTCTTATATTCATCTGCCACAGCGCAGAAATCTACATATTGATACTTAATTGAAATCCGAGATACTTACTTTTACTCTTACACGTTAAAGTGGGAATGTGCCTTTTGACATTTCCAGCTATAGTGGAAATATCGAAATTTTGTCGCTCCCTCTTCAATTAAGCCTATCCAGGGACCCTGTAGTATATAAATTATCAAAGATGGGCTCCTAACGGGGGAACAGACATCGGACATTTGCGAGCTAGTGCAACTGAGTTCCCCTTAGTTCCCCCACCTCCACTGTAACAATAGCTTTCACAGTACATACAAATGGCAATAAGCAAAATGAAAATATAGATTACATTTTTCCGTCGTGTCTAAGGGGGCCCGGACCCCCTGTGCCCCCGGTCTGGATCCGTGCCAGAATATACTATATAATCCTAATATTAAGCTTTAATACCTACACTAGGCTATGAATACCGACTACACACAACGCTATACAAAAAGTCACTTAATTAGACTAAAGCTGATCACTCATTACGCATTTGAATGATGCGCCACTGCGACAGCCTACAGCCTGCTGCTGCAGCTGTCACTGCAGACTAAAGAGTGAAAGGTTATAAAGTCTAGCCTGTCGACTGAGATTAGGAATGTTATATGATTTGAAGACTAACTCATATGTGGACATGCTGAGGAAAGTGGACGACAGAGAAGAGTGGAGGCATTATATGCCATGTGTATTCCCAATGGTGTATTCGCGCCCGGTTGGCAGTTCACTAAGAAAGAGAGTAGGGAGGCTACTGTGATAACTTATGGTTTATGTCTAATTATATGATATTTCTGACAATTTGTAGTTCTATTCTATTTTAAATTACTATGTACCTTTTCTGTTTTTCTGTTCGAGTCTGTGGACTGATTCTACGAAACAAATATATATATTTAATGTGCTTCTATTAGCGCATTTTTAATATCTATCAAAGATCTCTTAAGTCTACAATAAATAGGCCTATGATGATGAAAAATTACGTTCTAAGCTAAGTTCGAATATATTGTGCCTTGCGCCTTCAGCTTCTATCTTTATATCTCTCATTACTTTCGAAAACAAAACAGCTGCAGAGTACTACAGCTTATTTTTATTGACTATGATTCTTCAACGTTTGATATTTTTCTCTCTGTATTTTTATATATATATATATATATATATATATATATATATATATATATATATATATATACGTATACATTTGTTTATAAATTTATACGTATACATTTGTTTATAAATTTATTTTCTTTGCATCTAATTTATTTAGCAGGGTTCTTTGGACTTCAGATTCAGATTAAGTGCATTTTTTCACATTAGTTTATTAACTGTCAAAATGAAAACATTATTCAATTGTGTGCTTCATTAACTACGAAACTTTTCGACAGGCAGCCTTGGGGCCGGTCACCACTGTCGTAACTCCAAATTTGAATGATTGATTGATAGACGTGTACGTTTTGACGGGCATGATGCTGGCTGCGCTGTCTTTGGTAGTCACTGTATTAATTCAACGTTTCCATTTCGTAACGTCGCGTCCAGTACCTCGCTGGTTCAGCTTCATCATGTTCGACATTCTTGATAAACTGATGGGCGTGAGAACGAAAGCGCAGGTAGAGGAGGACTACGAAAACAGACGCATCAAAGCCGAGGAAGACACGCGCAGGAAATCCAAGACTGGCCTGACTAATCAGCAGAATGGAAGGTTAGACATATCGTATCATATTTCTAGCTCTTTGTACCTTAATCATGTGATCTATAGATATGTAAAATCTGCATCGAGCATAAACCCACGATGCATGTTATAGCTATTAGTTTTTAGTTTCTGTAGCATCTGTCCGTATTCTCTATGTCCCAAATTATCTGACTGCAAAAGCATCATTTCGTTATAATTTTTTGGTGCTTTTAATAATCAAAAACTGACTTGGAATCAGCACAGTAGACATCAAAATCGCAAAATATATTGCTAGATTTAAACATAAACTAGGAACACAGGTGTATCCAGGAATATTTTTAAGCTCTGTCCTATTGCCTAAGCAAAAGCGGCCTTCGGTAGTAGGAAAGAGCTTTTAACAAAAAGTCTAAAGAAAGACACAACAAATAAAGATAGTGAAAACTTTGATTTGGACCACGCTATTACAGGGATCTTAAGGAAGGAAGATATTAGGAAATCAGAGCCATTTGAAATGTTGATTTGGAGAAGAATGGAGAGGACTAGCTGGACTCAAAAGGTTACAAATGAGGAAGTTCTGGAGAGAGTTGGTGCCGATAGACAGTTGATAAATGTTTTAAGAAATAGGAAGAAGAGTCGGATAGGACACATTCTACGAGGAGAAGGTCTATTAATAGAGGTCATAGAAGGTAGAATAGAAGGAAAAAGAGGCAGGGGTAGACCGAGATTAGGTATGTTAGATGATTTAAAGACCCATTCATATGTGGAAATGAAGAGGAAGGCGGAAGACAGAAAATAGTGGAGTATTTATTAATATTTATATTACATTGACCTGCCAGTAGGCAGTGCACCAAGAGAGAAAGAGTGAGAGAGAGAGGTAGATTTGCTATGTACTCTTCCCATTCTCCTCTAATAGCTGTGCAATCCTTACATTTGTTCTCGCTCCGTATGCAAATTTTTGTAAACAAATATAATTGATAAAACATCATATTTGCTAATTTTTATCTGTTGAAATGACAAATATTAATTGGCTAATTGTTCCTTTTGAAAGAAGGATGTTAAGATGCTTGGAGCAATTTCTCGCTCCCGATTCAATTTGGACTAATGTCCCGGCGACATTGGATTCCTATAAGCCCATGCAGGAGTAAAGGAAATAAACAAAAAGGAGGTAGAATTTCAACTTCGATTAAAGCTGGTCTAGTTGACATTTTCAACCTATTTCTTTAACCTAAGTTGTTTGTAAGATTTTTGAGAGTGCAATAAAAACAGATTTGATTAATCAAAGTGAATATATCTACAGGGTGGTCCAGAATAAATGAAACTACTTTGAAGGCTAATAACTTTGACTATTTTTATCCAAGCGCCTTACTTGATACATCAAATTAAAGATAATTCTCTTTTCTATTATCCTAATGATAGCTAAGATATACACATATTTGAGAAATTGTCATTAGTTGCCGATATGTAATTTTCAATTAAATTGCGTGAAAACTCAAAATCTAAAAATCAAGAATTCAGGATTATTCATTAGGCCATAACTATTTCAAAACGTTCATTGAAGTATCCATCAATGTCCTAAATGGATTGAGAAGTAATTGAACAAATGTTCAATGTGTCCACCATGTGCCCGAACAACTGCATTCACCCGCTGGGACTACTGATCAATAGCGGAGTCCATGAGTGTTTGACTGATTTGAGCCCAACGGAGGACAATGACTCGTTTCAAATGTTCAACGTCGTGAATTTGTTCACGATAGACTAATTGCTGAAGACAATAATTAGTAAACGAACGAATAGTAAATCGGGTTAAAATCAAGGGGGATGTTAGGTGGCCAGTTGTACGGTTCAATAAACTCTGGCAGGTTTACTTTTCATACATTATATACCACCCCTCTAAGTCACTTGCTAACGAAATCAATGCTGAAATTTCACTTTTATGCTTATGACACCCAGATTTATGTCTCGTTCTCTAGTCCTGATTCTTCTGATGCTCTGTCCAAGCTTACTTCTACCCTTGATCTAGTTCACTCCTGGTTTTGCGCCAATCGTCTTGTTGTCAATACTTCAAAAACGAAATACCTTCTCATCGGTACCCCACAGCAGCGTCATAAAATAACTAACTCAACCATCACATTTAAAGATATCCCCTTAATACCCGCAGATTCTGCACGCAACCATGGTGCAATTTTTGATTCTAATCTAAACTTTAAAACTCATATTTCAGCAGTCTGTCGTTCTTCTTTTTTCCATATCCGTCAATTACGTCAAATTCGTAAGTCCCTTGACATTAATTCCGCCACTGTATTAGCTAATGCGCTTGTCCATTCTAAACTTGATTACTGTAATTCACTGCTGAATGATATCCCAAAGACCTCTCTAATTCGGCTCCAACACGTTCAAAATTTTCTTTCTCGAGTCGTCTGTAATGTAAAAATACTCAAATCCCACACCTCTTCTCTTCTTAAGAAACTGTACTGGCTACCAGTATCCGAATGTATAAAATTCAAGATGGCTTCCTTGACCTTCAAAAGTTTAAATTATGGTAAACCATCCTATCTATCTGATCTTTTATCCATCTATCAACTCTCTCGTAATCTTCGTTCCTCAAGTAAAAACCTTCTCACTGTACTAAATATTAAATCTGCCATGGGCAGACGCTCCTTCATGTTTTCTGCTCCGACAATATGGAACTGTCTGCCACAAGACCAACGATCTTGTAATTGTATTGGTACTTTCCTTGGCAAGCGAAAAAACCCATCTATTTCCGCCATAGGTCTAAATTTTGGCCCGCTTGCCTTGGATCTTGAATTTGCACTGTTTTGATCTCGTATTCTCTTGTGGTCTCTGTGTACTCTGTCGTCATCGTGTGGTTCTTTGACGCCTGTTTGTGTAGAGTTCGCAAGAGACGTCCCTGACATTGCCTTTTGGCTGGAGCCAATGGCGATGTCGGTAAGATATTCCACCGTGGATCAGCATGTGCGGGGTTGAAATCCTGGGCTCGCCCGTCATTAACATCGCTTTCGAGTGAGAAAACTGACGTTAACATTAGCTTTATATGGGAAGGAACCGGACGTTAAATTCTTATTGATTGTTTGATTATTATTTGATTGATTAGATAACGATGATGAATATCTTGAAATATCTTGAGGCGATTACCGTTAAGTTTCTGTCATGTTTCTTGGTCTTCAAACTGGTTGTAGTTGATAATTTTATGATTGGTTGTTTTAACTGCGACGAACTTTATTCCTTTTTCCTCTATTAAAACTTCCCTATATCTTTTTAGACTTATTCTTCCCTATCCTTTTAGTATTGGTCTTTCCGTAGTTCCTTCTATCGTCCATCGTTGCTGAAATGGTGAAATGGGTCTTTCGTTTGACGCGGTTAAAGCCGTGAATAGACTACTGGTCGTTGGTAATCCGGCATCTTATCGTTATATCGTCCATCGTTGCTGAAGGTGGTACAATGGCTTCCGTGTAGTCACTATGAAATTATTGGATAACAGGTCCACAGGCCCTTCGTAATCCCGCTTCCGCCTGCAGAGACGAACTCGACCCAGGCGCTTAGCAAATACCTGCAGAGACGAACTCGACCCAGGCAATGCCGTCGCGAGCCTCCCGCCTGCAGAGACACACTCGACCCAGGAGACTGGGTTTAGATACACCGTTTAGCGAATACCCGCAGAGACGGACTCGACCCGGATATCGCCGTGGACTACAAGCCTCTTACCTGGCTTACCCAGGGGACACCGAACTCTCTCGCCTCCAATTAGCCTTCGCGGCTTGGGAACTAGCCAACCTGGGGGGCCCCCTTACCTATCCCGAAGGGAGTCAGTAAGAGGAAGGATCATTGAGACTCGATCCTTTATGAGATCTACACGTTGTACACCGTATAGCCCCACCGGAGCCGCCCTCCTGGGAACCTACTCAGACGAACCAAGTAGGCCCCCGGCCCCAACTTGCTTCTAATGTATCTAGCTTCTCCTTATATACACTGCTGTCGATTGATATTAAACGCTTCTATCGAATCACAGCGTTTCTTCGCTTAGCTAAATTTACGACGTAGCTGCGTCACTTTGGAAATACCTTCGTAATAATCTATACCCACCTATAACGTCGACTTATGTCATCTATTATAAATCTTTGGAAAACCCTTCGTCACTTATTATTTATAAATAACTGCTGTATAATAACTGCTTTCTATCTAGTATCGATTTCTTAATATATAAATTGTGAACAAGGCGTGTTCATTACAGCCTTCAAAATAGTTTCATTTATTCTGTACCACCCTGTATATCACTAGCGATCAACATGGTTTTATGTTCAAACGTTCCACCTGTACGAGTCTTTTAGAATCACCTAGCCACTGAACACTCACTACCCGTCATGGTTACTTAACAAAAGTGGCATATATGAATCTATATTTTATAATCATAATTATATCTACTATAATTCAATATTTGCGCGAGCGCTCGATTCTGTTGTACACTCGAAATTAATTTATAAGCTATCGCTGCTAGTTAACCAGTCAAAATTGAGAATTTATTGTTTTACACTGCTAAAATAGTTACCAGGTTCGGGTAATAGTCCCTCCCTGATTCAGTGAGTTCAAAGTCTTTCGCAGATACTGCAAAACTTTGCACAGAAATACAGTGTACAGCAGACCTTGAAAACTTCCAAAAAACTTGAATAGGTTATCGACATTGGCAGTAAGGCAGCTTAACATATCTATTAAGAAATGCTGCACAATGGATATAAAATCTAAAAAAACTGTGTATTCAACTTATACAATAGATTACGTCAAACTAAACGCTGTGGAGCAAGTCCGAGATCTGGGAGTTATTGTTGATGCCCAGTTAGAGTTTTCTTTGCATGATGCAAAAGATTGTCGCAACTGCTAAGCAGTGAGCAGCACTATTACATGTAGCAAGTCTTTTTAACCAGATAAAGTAAATACTTAATTTTAGTTTATAAATCATTCAGTCTGCCACTTGTAGAATATTGCTAACCAATTTGGTGTCCTCACACGGTCTACGATATTTTTTACTTTAGTCTGTTCAGAGAAATTACACCACGAGAATCCATAGCGTTAATTAACAATTACAGATTAGTGATAATTATAGATTAGTCTCCTTAAACCTGATTAGCCTGCAACTCAGAAGACCCTATATTAATTTAAATTTTTGCTAAAACAATTAAATAGATTTATAGCCTAGCTGGCTCTTTTGATAATTTCGGCTTGACACTGTCAACTCCATAATCTCGAGTAAATTCTTTTAAACTCAAGATAGACGTCACAAGATTCCATGTGAGAAAGCTCATAGAATTTCTTAGCAATGGAATTTTTTTCTGATGATATCGTTTCATCCAATTACGTAAAAGCATTTAAACGGAAACTTTTAAATGTAAATGTTAACAAAAGTTTGTTTTTGAAATCAGTAGAGAATTAACTCTCTTTTAGACTAAGAAACACTGCCTATTGAAATGCTCTGTCTGTTTTTGTCTGAACGGAAATACTATATATGTGTTTCTAAATGCTTACTATTAGCACTTTTGTATGTACAGTCATGAATTGTTTATAGACTTTGAACTGTTTTAAAAACAATTGTAGTCTTGATGGCGGACTATCGTGGAGGAAGTCCACTTGTCCAGACTGCTGTCTGAAACAAGGATCGCTAAGGGGGTTTTCTTAGGTTGGAGGGCGAAACAGAGTTTCATGTACTTGGTCGGATCAACAAAAATGATCAGGAATAGAAAGAATGCAAATATTTAGATTCTTATATGGATACTCTAAGAGACATGATCCATGGAAACAATTGTCTGTGGCTATTTGTAATAAATGCAAGATGAAACTAATAAACAGCAAAATTAAAATTAAAACAAGAATAAACTTATTCAATACTTATACTACGCCAGTATACTTATATGTGAGCTATGGATATCAACTTCAAAATAAGAATATGAAATTGACATATTTCATAGAAGTCTATTTAAAAAATACTTAAAATACATTACCCTCACGTTATAAGCAACGATAACTTATTCGTCAGAACAAATGAACAAAATGGAGTTTTGCAATCAAAATTCGAAGACTAAAGTGGACAATAGTAAAAAATAATAAAGGTTTTACGTCAGTTTCCTCATCCAGGGATGATGTCAGGGACTTCTACAACAGCACACATCACTACAGATCAATTCACCCAGACCAATCTGCAAAAGAAATGTGCTGAGGAGAAGTAAGGTCCTAAACGAAAGTCAGTCCGGTGATTAAAAATGGTCAAGGTAGATTGATAATGTCTATGGTAGGAAATGTTGAAAGAGAAAAACAAGAGCGAAGATTAGCAGGTAAAGAGTTCCAGATTGTGGGTGCTGCGTAAGTGAATGAACGTCTGCCTAATGACGTGAGAATATTTGGAACTGAGAGAAGATTGGCATCGCTGAAACGAAGTGCACGTGAGGGAAGAAGAATTTCAGATAAGTATGAAAACTTGCCAAATCGCAGAGTTTTGAAAGGTAATAGAGCTATTTTATATTTTATGCGTTCATTAACAGGGAGCCAGTGAAGACTGCGAAGTAGAGAAAGAGAGCGAATTGGACCTGCAAACAACACGTGCAAGAGAATTTTGGACGTGCTGCAAACGATTGAGAGAAGAAGTAGGCAACCCATGTAATAATGAATTACAGTAGTCTTTGCTTTGAATTAATCATAGAATTAGCAAGGCTAGTGGCTGAATTTCTAGTAATTGATGGACGTTGACTAATATGACGAATCTGAACGAAGGAAGCTCGACAAACAGATGAGATATGGATAGGACATTTATTTAGGTTACCTGACAATACACCTGTGTAACTTGATATATATAAATGTAAAAAGTCTCAGACAAAACAAAGATGTTGACAAAACAAACAAACATGGATCAAATTAGTAAAAAATATCTGAAAGATATAAATCAAGATTTCACTATATTTGGCGAGAGGATCTATAATCTGGCTGAGGATAGAGCATGGTGGAGTCAATTAACCTTGAAACCTGCAGCAGGGTCCAAATAGGAGGGCAGTCTTAGTAGTAGGCTAGTAGTAATCTTGATGGGCATACGTGAGAGCCGTTGGGCCTGTATATCCTTTTTTCAGGTCGCTTTTGCATATTGTATTATGTCTTTGTGATTTAATCTAAGATAGATATATACATATATATATATATATATATATATATATATATATATATATATATATATATATATATATATATGTACGTGATTACTATCTATCTATATATATAGATACATTTATATATATATATATATATATATATATATATATATATATATATATATATATATATATATCTAAAGCTACGAACGGTGAAGCTAAGAGGCTCTCAGCAAGTAGTAACAGACACCCAAGACTGTCAACCTCACGGTTGACGGATGTTGGTATAGATATATAAATAAATATCCATATATATATATATATATATATATATATATATATATATATATATATATATATACATATATATAAATATATGTTGATATAGATATTTAAATATATTTTATATTTTTGCCTGCTTTAATCTTTGTTACTATTTCAGTATTCCGGTATATCGTTTTGCACAGAGTGTCAATAAAGCATGTTACTGAAATTTTAGCCGGATATATAGCTACTACATCTTTTGAATGTAAAAGTTTGTTGGATGTTTGAGCAAATGTTGCAATGAGAGGCTTGCTTTCTAATTGATTGTGTTAAGGTTTAGCAAGATATTTTCGATGTTTGGAGGTCCAGGATCAACTTTCAGGAATAACTTCAGCGGAGTGACTAACCATATGGATGTGACTGCCGACGAGAAGGGCTCAATGGCTCTGGCCCACCCCCAGATCAACATCGAGACGGTAGAAGACGATGACGGCATGTCGTTTTCGGCTCGTCGAGGCTCGATGAGATCTCTGGCCTCCGAAGGATCACAATTAAGAGCTCGCGCCGGCAGTGTTTCTCGTCGTTCCTCTCAGGTTGTTCTATAAATTTTGCCTTAAACGTAGTTTCTTAGAATCTTAATTAACCAAACTTTGATTGTTCCATTATCTGCAGTCATTTATTTATTTGGAGAATATAACAATTGCACAACATAAAACCAATTGTTTATCATTATGTAAAACCATTTTAATATTTCTTGTCAAATAAAGTTAAAATTCAAGGTAGTTAACAGTTTAATAAGTAAAGTAAACACGCATTATAGTGAAATGATCAACTACGTTGATATCTATCACTTTTTAATACCACATGTTTAAACCGTTAGCCAATTTATTCCATTTTCCGTGTAACCAGTCCAGTGAATGTCCGAGATTTTACTCTCCGATCAGCGCGGCTGGGATTCGAACCCACGAGGGTTCAATTCACCTCAGGATCTGCCATTTGAAACTTCATCAATATATAACATATATTAATATAAATATTAATATATCAATATATCAATATATAATAGTTTTATATATTCACGCGGCGTTTCACAAAAAACTTGTGACCGTTTCTATGGCATAGCAAGAACAGTAGAACACATTTTGCATATTTGATGTAATTTTAACAGTTATGTACTTGCATAATCTGTGCCATACGCTGGATTGAAATGGATAAAATAAGAAGAATTATTTCATTAAACTAATGCCTAATTGGTTTCATTGAAAAACAGTGAACTTTAAAATAAAATCGTTCGAATATGAAATTAGTGAAAACTTTAGACATGTTAGATAAAAATGCATCGAAAGCAGCATTTATTTAGAGTAAGAAATTTGGTTAAAAAAACTTAGTTGCATTGAACAACATACAATATAAAATAGCTAACGAGTTTGTGTGAGTGTTTCAATTTGGGATATTTAAGAATTTAGATGTTCGATTTTCATTAACATTTTGTCATGAAAACATTTTGAAAGACCATTTATTAACAAAGTATGTATTGATTTAAAAAATATTCTGTCTACTTTTCAAAACAAAGTTGCAAATAAGCGCCATATTTTTAACAGTAAAGCATATTCCTACACCTAGCTAAAAAAAATTAAATGAACCCTGATTTACTAACATTTACAATTTAAGCAACAATTTATAAAAATGCAAGTATATAAATGGGAAATTTGTTCTCGATGACTTTACCAATCCCAAATTAATCAAGTGTAAAAATAATACTAACTAATATTTACTTACAAATTGGCAATGGAATTGACCTAGTAAACAATAATGGTGAAGGGTGTGGTGGTACTATGTGTAGGCCTATTGGTGGAGTATTATAATTGTTTTTAATCTTTCTCCAATCTTTTATTTCGTTTCACTTGGGCCCAGTCACTAAAAAATGCAAAAATTAAGATCAGATAGCCTAACATTTAGCAACTGCCCAACTGTCAAGAACCAGGAATATTCGCGAATCACACATACTCGCGAAGTAGCTGCGGCGCTCAATAGAACGGCAACGGCTCTTAGTGCTAGACGCATGTCATCTGTCATAGCTGCAACGAGCTAACCAGCTCGTAGCCTCGGACTAAATGAAGAACATTTAATCATCGAACGCATTGCGATTGGGTATGCGCGAATGAAGCAGCGTGAACTTTTTACTGCGAAGATCATTTGAGGCGTTGGAAGGATTAAACTTCTTCGAGAGCGGTATTAAAGTTATATTTCTTTTAAGTTGATAGTAATGTCAATGTGATTATATGAAATATGATTTAAATTGTATTTTTTATATTGCATAAAATTAGTTGTGATTATAGTTAAGCTTATGTTTCGGCCCAGTCGGGTCAAACTGCGCCGTAGTTGAGTATGTGGAAATTTAACAGATTGCAGTTAATTGTGGATAAGTGTAGTGCGCACATGTTAGTTGCATTAATGCCAAAACCTTCCAGGGTCATAACTTTCAAGTGATATGGCAAATAGAAATATAGAAATGGGAATAAAACCGAACGGAACCCTGAAATCTGGAATTTTGGCTGAACCGAAGCCAAAACCAACCGCCAAAAGCCAAACATGACTTGCGTGGTTATTGGGAGAACAATATTTAAGTTCTACACTTTACAGTACCTACTTCGATCAAATTGATAAATATTGAAATTGGTTGCATGTAATTAACACATGCATATACTAAAGAGACTGTAACTCTAACTCTAACTCTGACTCTAATTTAACACAGAGATTCTCACATACTCACATACATGGATACGCACGTATGCATGCATATACATACATACCCTTATACAATCAGCATCATGCAAGAATGTGCGAATGTATAAAATATAACAATGATTACTACACAGCGCTGTAGTATTTATAAGCGACATGCTTTAAATATGATAGCGGATTTGGAACATATAGTTACATATTAACCCATTAAGGTCAGATGTGTACAATGCTGCACTTACTGAAATTGAGTTTTCCAATTTCAGGATATTATAATGCATTTATTTTACTCACTTCTATTACCATTTACATATATTATGTCTATACATAATATATGTAAATGGTAATACAAGTGAATACATAATGAATGAAGTGAATGGCATAAAAATCGACACAATTGCCGATGCGACTTGTTACACACATGAACAACACTTTTTTGTAACAATTTACGTTTTCGTCAGATTTAAAGCCTTATTTTTCAAAACTTCTGAATCAGAGCTAAACACTAAAATTTACTATGATAGATACATATGTGATCGTGCATTTAGGTTATTTACATTAATTATTGGCCCAAGATAAAAATGGAGTAGCTAATAGTGTATTTGTATAATTTTACACACTTGGCCACTACAAAGCCAGTTACTACATGACTCAAGCCAGTAATCGGTTTACGGTTTGCACAAGCCTTGCAGTCTCCAGTGAATCCTCTGGCGTGAACCTGTCAAAAATCTACTTAAAAAGAATCTTGGTCACTTAATAATTAATAATAATTTATAATTATTATTATCTTAGTCACTTGATAATTAATTGATAGATCAGGTTCAATTTTACTTCAGGTCTGACCACGACATGACCAAGAGCCTGCCATTTTATATTTAAATTTTATATGGAATATTCCCTTATTCTGAAAGCTTGATAACTGTAAGCATGGCCTCTTTGGGTCTTAGTGAACTTCCTACTGGCAGGGCTATTATGTATAATGACTTCACTCTCCCTTTCCCGCGCCCCCCTCCTGTCGACGCATGAGTGGATCCCCTAACCACCCAAAACCTCCAATCCCGCGGCCCGCCCCTGCCTATACCACCCGCCCTCCCACGATCTCTCGTCCCCTCAGCAGACCTTCCCCAGAATGTGTCGCACTAATCCCCTCCTCGCACCATCAATGCATCTATCACCCTCCCCCCTGAGTCCAGCCAATCCTTTCCATTCCTCCCCACATCCACATGATCCACACTTCCAATGCCATAGTCCTCCGTCACCTTCCCTCTCCGTGTTTCAAGTCCATACCACACAGGGATAGGGATGGCTTTCACCATCCCAATCCCTGCGTCCCTCCCTAGATCTCCCGTCAATAGCTCCCCCTCACCTGGAAGACCTGGAGCAGTTCATTGGCAGTACAGTTCACATGTCAATTATAACTCATAATTATCAAACTACTCTGGTATGGCATTACAAACTTTGAAAAAATTATTATTACAAATATAATTAATATAAAAAAACGGGTCATAATTTAGACCTATGGCGGAAAGAGGTGGGTTTTAGCCTGCCAAGGAAAGAACCAATACAATTACAAGATCGAAGGACTTGTGGCAGAGAGTTCCATATTGTCGGAGCAGAAAACATGAACGAGCGTCTGCCCATGGCCGATTTAATATTTGGTACAGTTAGAAGGTTTTTACTAGGGAAACGAAGACTACGAGAAGGTTGGTAGATGGATAAAAGCTCAGATAGATAGGATGGTTTACCATAATCAACATACAGATGTTCACATACTGCTGTTCGGGGTTCAAATTAACTGACTAATTAAAATATAAAAAATCGGCGTTTAAAAAGTGAAGAAGAAAAGTATTTAATATACTAAAATTAGAACACTGATACATCATCCTTGTATATAGCTAGTATAGCTAAGGTTAACGTCAGTTTCCTCACTCGAAAGCGATGTCAGTGACGAGCGAGCCCAGGGGTTTGAACCCCGCACATACTGACCCGCGGTCGAGTATCTTACCGACTTCGCCACCAGCTCCAGCAGGTATGAAGAAACGGACGTTAAATCTTTATTATTAGTATTTCTATTATTATTCTCTCTCTCTTAGTGCACTGTGTACTGGCAGGTCCATGTTATATAACGCCTCCACTCCTCTCTGTCTTCTGCCTTCCTCTTCATTTCCACATATGAGTGGGTCTTTAAATCATCTAACATACCTAATCTCGGCCTGCCCCTGCCTCTTTTTCCTTGCATTCTACCTTCTATGACCTCTTTTAATAGACCTTCCCCCCTTAGAATGTGTCCTATCCAATTCTTCTTCCTATTTCATAATACATTTATCAACTGTCTATTTGTGCCAACTCTCTCTAGAACTTCCTCATTTGTAGCCTTTTGAGTCCAACTAATCCTCTCCATTCTTCTCCAAATCCAAATTTCCAATGCCTCCAGTTTCGTAATATCTTCCTTCCTTAAGGTTCATGTTTCACGACCATACACCAAAGTTTTCACTCTCTTTATTTTTGTATCTTTTTTCAGACTTTTTGTTAATAGTTCTTTACTATTACCAAAGGCCGCTTTTGCTTGTGCAATCCTACTGCATATTTCAGTCTCACATTTCCCGTCATCGGTTATGGTATGACCCAAATGTTTGAAACTCCTTACATGTTCCAATTACGTACCATTTATTGTGACGATTATGCTATGAGAAGAAATTTCAAAGCTAATTATTGACGTTATTAATGTACTATAATGTACTATATATGTATAATGTACTGTAATAATTAATAAACCAATGTACTATAAGCCTAGGCCAATATCAAAACGTTTGATCTACGTCATACAGTTGTTAACAAAACCAAACTAAAAGCAGGTGGCCGAGGGGGTCCGGGCCCCCCATAGACCCCGACGGAAAAAAATTAACTATATTTTCATTATGTTCATAGCTATATGTATATTAGAACTGTTGTTACAGTGGAGGGGGGGGGGGGAACTAACGGGAACTCAGTTCCACTAGCTCTCTAATTTCTGAAGTGTGCTCCCCGTTAGGGACCTATATTTGATAATTGATATACTATAGTGGCCCTGTATAATTGAAGGCTGAAGTGACTTTAATAACTTTGAAAATTTTAGAATGTCTTACATATTACTTACTACGTACATATTACTTCTACTTATTACGTAGGGGTTACGTCATGAAGTTTTAAATGACAGATCCTGAGGTGCATTGAACCCTCGTGGGTTCGAATCCCAGCCGCGCAGATCTGAGAGTAAAATCTCGGACATTCACTGGACTGGTTACACGGAAAATGGAACATCTTGCCTAACGGTTTAAACATGTGGTGATAAAAAGTGATAGATATCAACACAGTTGATCATTTCACTATAATGCGTGTTTACTTTTTTTAAGGGGGAGCGACAAAATTTTGACTTTCCACTATAGCACTTAGCACATTCCTACTTTAACCACTATATATGAGTAAAAAATGTGTAAGTAAAGAAATTTGAACTGTGCTCCGGAGCAGTGACGCAACCAGCCTAGGTTGGGAGAGGCTTGAGTCCCGCTTCAGCCTAAATTAGGTCATTTTGCATTTCGTCCACATCTGCTGAGTTTTTTAAAGGGTGGAAAATTTGCTCTTTCTTATAAATATAGGCCCAGCTAGGTCTGTAGGATTTTTCCACTGGAGCAACTTACAAAGCTAGAAATCTGAAGTCTTTGAAGCCCTAGCAGAAAACGATAAATGTAAATTCGAATATTGGCTTGACTCATAAACTATAATTTGTAACACTTGCCATATTAAATTAATGTATAATTGTTAGAATTAAATTTATTAAATTTAAAAAATCTACATTTAGCAGTGAAATATTTTGAGCAGTGTGTACGAAATTCTCAGTAAAATACTTAGTAACTAGTAAAGTAAAAGTAAAAGTAACTGGTTGATAAAAGTAAAAGTAAATAGTACTTATCAGATTTTTACTTAAGTAAATGGTAAAAGTACCCGACAATAAAGTTGTACTTTTAAGTAAAAAGTAAAGGTGCTCTTAATTTTTTAAGAAAACAAATTATACTTTGATAGAAAAGTTTTACATGTTCTTAAATTAGTTAGTTACTCGATTTAATTCATATTGTGGTGCGGCGCGACGCCGCCGTCGCCGACGCCGGTCGGCGGCCGCTGCGGTCGCAACGGCACTGCTCTGTCGAGAGGGCCGGCGGCCGACGTAAGTAGGTGTGGGACGTCCGCCTCGGGCGCGAGGAAAGTTTCTCGCTCTGTCGGAGTAACGCTCCCTTGATATATCGAGAGAGAATCAGGTGCCCTAGTGGCACATACTGTTACGGAGACCGGTAAAGAATGTCGCGATTCATCGCGACTTGGCGGATCATCGACCAGTTGATTGAGAGACTCTGCACTGTCAGGGGTTGGTGCAGAGTCCTGCTGCCATACGACGTTAGCATCTTCCATTGTATACAGTCGCTGACTACCAGATTGATAGTACTATTCACGTTTATCTATAGAACAAAGTGATTAAGACAAACACAGGCAAAACAGTCAAACTGACAGAGTTCTTAATCGTATATCAGTATTATATATGCAAAACAGTGTCAACTACGAACTCATTGCATACAACTAAATAACTGTTTAGCGAGTTCTATCCCGCAAGTTAGTTTCTTATTTTACTCTATCACGTAATTGTCCGTATCTTAGAAAACCAGTGATAGACCGCCGCACTCGCCGGAGTCCAGAAACAGACCTTCTGAAGTAGACCGCCGCACTCGCCGCACTCGCCGGAGTCCTGGAACAGGTCTTTTGACGTAGACCGCCGGACTCGCCGCACTCGCCGGAGTCCTCAAACTGGCCTTCTGATATAGACCGCCGGACTCGCCGGTGTCCTGGAACTGTAGACCGCCGCACTCGCCGGACTCGCCGGACTCGCCGCACTCGACGGAGTCCAGCAACTGTAGACCGCCGGACTCGCCACACTCGCCGGACTTCAAAAACTGTAGACCGCCGAACTCGCCGGACTCGCCGGAGTCCAGAAACTGTAGACCGCCGCACTCGCCGGACTCGCCGTACTCGCTGGAATTCAGAAACTGTAGACCTCCGCACTTGGCGGACTCGCCGGACTCGCCGGAGTTCAGAAACAGGTCTTTTGGTGTGTCTATTTAGGAAATAAAGAAATTGATACGCAGGCAGATGCTCATAAACTAACTATTACGGTCCTAGAGTATAAATTTCGGGAGTATTTATACTGTATTCGACCAACTGTCTCTTCACGACCTTGTTCCTAGTTAGTACAACGATCTCCTGCGAATTACTCAATAGTACTTACTATGAAGGATCACACTTACCCTCGCCTGACGTTGATGTCCTCTCTGCACTCCCTACTTCCTACTCGACCTGCCCTTTCGTGATCTCTCGTCGGGTTTCTCACCAACACGTACCTTGTAGTTCTCGAAGGCTGCTCCTCGAGCGTTATCTTTACTTCCCTTAATAATTATCTATACTACAGATTCTACAAATATAACTATTATCTCATCACGTACGGTGCTCTTAATATATCACTTAATGTATCGTAATATCTCTCTTAATATATACGTATACGCTTTTATCTGCAAGAAGCCGCACACCGCGCTATTAATGAAACACTATTAGCACACGCTTATAACTACTCGACAGTCCAAGCTTGTTTATCGTACTGCTTCATGTAAAGACTCTCCTCGCACACGCGACAGTCACACGCTTGTTTATCGGACTGCCAAGACTCCCGCGCGTCGCTTCTTATTATTTCACGCGCGATAGGCCACGCCTCCATAGACTAGCAAAATCAGCCAAGCTCACAGTGATTAATAATGTATAAATTACAAAACGAATCAAAGAAAGATCTTTACTACTAGCAATTACACTACATTTTACACGAATCGTGAGCGAAGAAGCTAGAAATCCCTACAATATTACGAACGGAAACTAAAAATTCACTGTCTGAAGTTTCTGAATTAAAGGAATATTGGACCCACTTGCGCAGGCTTATATTAGAGTTTAAATTTTTACATTAGATTAAATTTTGAATTCACAATGAAGTTAAATTAACATCGTCAACTAAGATTCTCTCTCTCCAGTGTCCTATTGTGCTATTATTTATATAGCAGGTCCAATGTGTTCATATTCCTATTCACATGCTGCCTTCACTACCTTCATGCTCCTTAAAGATCACTCCACGACTAACGAGTTAATCCCTGCTCAAATATCAATGAATTTCACCTTAATTTTGCCGACAACTTAAATAGGAATAATATGGCTTCGGATTTGGTTTCCCGTTATCGTTCTCAGACCTAACTCGGTCGCCTCTTAAGACAAATGCAGTTTATAATGGTTTATTCTTCTGTGTCCCGAAAACAACATAACTCGTTAATAGAAGAATAATCATTGACATATTGGCAAACTCTACAAAATATAGCTGTAGGTTCATGATTTGTTTTTATATTTGTGCTATCATTATTAAATAGACAAAAGAATTACATTATGAATAATGTATATCTTTTCATTTTTGATAATTATCTTCCATCACTTTCACTATCAAACCTACAGTTCTCTACAGAAGATTTAAAAATTAGAGTCAAATCAGTCGACCTACAAATCAAAAAGCTAAGATGTACTTAGGCTATACATGTACTGTAGGCTAAATGCGTGACGATAAGTAACATTATATGAAGATGACTATTCAGAAAGATTAAGAAAAAAAATTTTATGATAGATATTTTGGGTAAACAGAATTGTTTTCTCAGGGAATGACGCCCCTGCCCAGTAAATGTTAGTCGAAGCTGAGGAAGGCCCACCAGGTTATAGGGGCCGAACTCGTCATGAGCAGAATCCCCCAAGAATAATGGTAGGCCTATATCAAAAGGAATGTTATAGATGATTTAACAATCCACTGGTATGTGGACATGAAGAGGAAAAGGGAAAATAGATATGAGTGGATGCGTTTCCACTATTCAGGAGAAGGCGTGAGCGTAAGCGAAAAAATGTGGACACTGTCCAAAAATATTTTCGACTCCTTCCCTAAAAAATTCCTGGATCCGCAACAGAGTATATAATACTATGCATATACATGTACGCCTATAAGTATATAATATTATATATATATATATATATAATATTATCTATATATATATATATATATATATATACATGTATATATATATACTGTAATATACTGTATAATATTCTATATACGGTATATGTATATACATTTATATACTGTATATACATGTATATATATATATATATTTATATATATATACAGTATATAAATGTATATATATATATATATAAGATACTAATATATATGTATATGATATATATACTATATATACTATACTGATACTATACTGATATATATACTGATACTATACTGATACTATACTGATATATATATATACTATATAACATACTAATATATATGTATAATATATATATATATATATGTTACTAATATATATGTATATATAATATTATACAGTATATATATATATATATATATATATGTATGTATATATATATATATATATATATAGATATATATATATATATACATATATAATTTTTTTTCTTAGGCCCCTTCGATAGCTTGGAGGGGGGCAGACCCTAGCTACGGCACTGGTGCTGAGTCTGCTGTAACTTTTACAGACGTCATACTTTAGCATTTATAGCATCGGTATCATGGCAATTTAGAGTTCTTTAAAATTCATAAAAAATCAAGTTTCAGATGTCCCCGCGAGATTTTTTCCAAAACTTCTACTATAACAGATTTTTTGCAAAACTTGGCCTACTTTGCTGCCCTCAATTGGCCTGTTAATTTTTAAAGGAAATTTTACGACAAAGACAGCCAAATTTGATTATAGCCTACATAGGCCTACTGTGTTTATTAAGAGTAGGCCAATTGGTCGATGTTGTCTTGAATAATATTACCTGCTAATAGTTTGTGTAATTTTTCTATAGTACCATTTAAAACCTATATATGTCTAGATAAGAGCATTTGTAAATATTTAAAACCGTTTTCCGGAACAAAATTAACTGTCGCGTTAAAAAAAGGAACTGCACAATTTAACTTAGTAAATTAGTTAAGGCTAAGCACAACCTACATGTATATTAACGGCTAATTAGCCAGTAGTAGTAAATTGTTATTTGTGGGATGGATGCGCTTGCTTAGCATTAATAAGGAGATCAATGCGTGGAGCAAGTGGTAACAGACACTCAGGTGTAGGTCGTCAGAAACATTAGCTCTGTACTTTGTTTTCACGGCAATCATTGCAGAAAATCCACTTTCGCAAAGATAAGTGGTAGTAAATGATTATGATAGCAGTGCTGTTAACCTGCTATAGATATTTATGACAGTTCTGGATATTCTGAAGATTCATAAATTCAATAATCTGAAAGTCCCATAGCGTCACACTTCTTTCACAACGACCTATAGCACGAAAGCTCCATTAATTTTGCCTCATGCAGAAGGTGATAGTAAACTGATATGTACATCGAATGGATTTCTTATCCACTGAAGATCAGAGTTTGGCTCTGTCAAGAAATATTGTTAATGTTTCCTGGAAAGCAAATGTAGATGGTTAGCGATTACTGTAGTGATGGAAGCTGATATGGCAGCAGTTTCTGCTGTAGTAAGGATATCTGACAAGCAAGAAAACATCTTTATTATTCCACCTTCTCCTATGCGTGTTTTCAAAAGCTCCAATTTCTTCACAGATGCTATTACTTAAGCTGTAGGCTCAGGTTTAGATCGTAGAACATATCCTACCAAAGATGTATACCATTTTATCCACTAGATAATAGATATCCACTACATAGAGCAAGTTTAACTACCAGATTTGAGATTATCCACTACATGGGCAAGTTTGACAACCAAAACTGATCAGTCAGGCTATCTGTTACTGACTGATACGAATTCTTGTTCAGCAGGAAAACAAGTACTTCATTTCTCAGTTCAAAATTCTTCGCATAGCCCCCGTCTCCCTTGAAAACGTTCTTGGTTTAATATAAAACATCTTGAGTTTGTTTTAAGGGTGGAACCTTGGCGCATAACATTACTAAAATATATCGTAGTTTTATTCATAGCAGAGGATCGTTAAATTGCAAATAAGTTACAAGTTTTATTGAATATTGACCCTCCTATTTAATTGATAGATTAACTTGGCAAAAATTGATGTAGGAGGCCGGGTTTGCTTGAAACTCATGCACATTTCATCAGTTGATTTCCTGACTGATTGATTTTCAGGTTGTATTTAACACGGTGGACGCACAGTTGGCTCAAGAAGCTGGGTTCAACCACCAGTTCATGGAAGAGTTCAGACAGGTCGGAAGGATCTGTGATCGCCTGTTTTTCTTCATATTTGCCATCATGATTCTCTTCATCACTATTGGCATGTTTATCATATTTGGCGTCAACAAGGACAAGCGCGTTGAGCCTATTGCCTTCTAAGATGCACTGAAATTTCATCGCTGCGCAAATTAATTTGTTGCCTCTTTTATAGCACGTCGAAATCTGATTAACGACGGAACGTATACTGCATTGCGAGAATAGTCAGTTATGTTTTCCACTTTTAGCTCGCTTATGATTTTGAAACATTTCAAATTTTATCCTATCTGTAAAATATGCCCATGACTGAATTTAAATTTAACGACTCATCAAATTTGTAAGATATATGATATATTGGCGTAAGTGTTATTTAAGTCAATATTTCAATTTTTCTATTTGAGAAACATTAAACTTTAATAATAATGATGTGACACACAATACCTGCCTAAAATAGTGCCATAATTAGCCATTTAGGATGTGCTGTGTTACATTGGACTCATTAATCTGATGAATGTTATGTTGTTCATGAGCAGCAGAACCTACTAACGACGTGAACCCAACACGATGAAGTATAGGCCCTACTAGGAAAGCGCAGGTGGTTGCTCTTTATGGCAACGATTGATGTGTTTGCTCGGAGAGATAAATCATATTTGTAAACCGTTGCTGAAATAAACGTAACCATGACGAATGATATTGCAGTTGCACTAAAAATGTTTTAATGCAAGAATTCTATGCAACTTATGTATTTTATATCAGAGGGGCAACATTTTTTGCCTTTCACTACCTTCTATTTCTTCCATATCTTCATATCATGATAATTACGCACTAAATCCCATACTTAGGCTAGATATTGTTTGATTTAATCGTTCAATCAATAATAATAATACAGTAATAACAACAATTAGAGTGCTATTGTCGTCTATGAAAACATGGAGCACTTTGAGATAAATCCAAGTCGTTGAGCAGAAATTAATTCCAAAACGGAACAAATTCGAGACTATGAATATCATTTTAAACATTAAAAAGAAATTAAAGAAGAGGTTTGCTCGCTGGTCGCATCTCATGGACACTGGATGGAAAACAGAAATGAAAAAACCAGGTCTTCAACTGCCTTTGGGAAACAATGGCCGATGATATTCAAACGAAGACTTCCGAAGAGTGAATGGAGGAGAATTCCAGATCTGCGGTGCAGCATGCCGTAAAGAACGATTAAGTAGATTGGATCGTGAAGGCAAGCTTGGTCTCATAAGAGTAATCAATTTAGAAGACAGAGTAACAGACGACCGCATAATTTTAATAAAGTGATAGTCATAGGGCCTACATAATCTTTGTCCAGAGGAGGCAATGGACTTATAGCGAAGTCATTCGATAAGTGATGCACTCTTTAATCTTTTGCCCGAGCAAAGACCTTAAAATTACTTTAACATGTCGTACGTAACGTGTGAGTAATAATAATAATAATAGTACACATTACAGTGAAATCAACTACGTTGATATCTATCACTTTTAATACCACATGTTAAATCCGTTAGGCAATTTCGTCCATTTTCCGTATAGCCAGTCCAGTGAATGTCCGAGATTTTACCCTCAGATCAGCGTGGCTGGGATTCGAACCCAGGAGGATTCAATTCACCTCAGGGTCTGTCATTTAATTCTTGATGACGCTATCTACACCTCTAACCATTGCGCTATTGAGACATTCAATAGTACTTGGAACTACATAAAATTGTTCGCGCAAGAGAATTCCGAACAAACTGCAACCGATTAGTCTCACAGTCAGGAAGATTTAGTTACAGGGAATTGCAATAGTCCAACCTGAATTGCACTAGAGCTGCACAAACTGTAGCAGCGGTCTCACTTGACAAATATGGACATATTTCACGAAGATCACGAATAAGAAGAAAAATGCCTGTGAAGTTTTAGTTATGTGTTCAAGGAAAGTTACAGTGTTGTAAAAAGTACTCGTCAAACAGTGGCGGATCCAAGGGGTGGGCCAGGGGGCCCGGGCTCCTCCCCCTTAGACCCGTCGAAAAGAAATTTAAACTATATTTTCATTGTTTCTATGACAATTCGTATGTGTAAATATGCTTGTAAGGGCAGTGGTGGGTGGGGGGATACGAGAGAGAACTCAGTTCCACTGTATATATATATAGTTCAAATTTTTCAAATGTGGACCCCACTAGGGGCCCTTATATTTGGTATACTAGAAGGCCTGTATATATGGATGGCGGGCCCGAAAAAGGTTGACTGTTTTACTAGCTCTTAATTTTCACAAACCTTTTCACAGAAATTTGTATAAGAAGAGAAAAAGGCTTGAGTAAAAAATGTGAACTCTATCCCGGAGTAGTGGTGCAAACAGCCATGGATGGTAGGGGCCCCCTACCGCCAAAATTAGGTCACTTTTGTAATTCGTCCAGATCCGCTTACTTTCTGCGAAGGTGAAAAAATTAACCTGCTTTTTCCAAAACATACGTAGAATTTTAGGCATTTTAGATTTTCCCTAGACTTTAGTACGGGTATGACTTGAGGGGGGGGCGGTAAGATACGGGAATACACTCACTCTATAAGCCGAGCGAAGTAGCGAGAAATTTCCCCCACCCCCTCATAGCATTTTTTTCTAGTTGCGTCACATGCCCCGAAGAAGGCTTGGCGTATGAAAAGGATGTGTACACTCCCAAAAAAAGATTTCGGGCCCCCCCCTATAGCGTAGGCCAGTACTAAACAGACTGTACGCTGGCCAGGGTTTCGTTACCTGGTATCACTACATTATACCAGTTTGGCTCGGTTTGCAGTTGTTATATATTCAGATATTGAGAAAAAAGTCACAACTGTAAAATTATGAGAAAATATTAGTTACGATAACATAGTCAGAAGTTAGGCCAAAAACTTAATCAATAGTAAAAGACGTTACAAGGGGAATTATGTAAGATGCCCTGCTATTAGTCAATAACTGGATAATAAAGCAGCATTAATTAAGTGATGATATCTATGCTTGAACTTACAAATGGTCCATGATATACAGCAGGGGTGCACAACTTCGATGGACCGAAGGGCCACTTTATTTTTTGTGCAGCAGTCGCGGGTCACTCAATTTATTTTTTGGGGAGCGAAGTAAAGGTTGTGGGGATTGTAAATTATGGGTGACTACCTGTGTTGAAATGTGACAAAGTGCTATGCTAGTAGATATACAGGGTGAGTTAAAAAAGTGATAACACCTGCAAAAAATTTGAATAATTAATAATTAGAATTGTTAATATTTTAAAATCAAACTTTTACAGACTAATCAGACTTTTACTTTGTTCAGTCCTTTTTACTAAAGGACTAATTTGTGATGGGGTGGCCAATTTTCATCCATTTTAGTACATAGATTGGCCAGCTATGCAAATTTCAGCAGAGCAACCTCCCATTTTTAAATGTACTGTAAATGAACATTTTATCTAATTTAATTTTTATTTTGGCCCTGAAAAGGGTCGTGGTGGTTAAACGGAAAGAACCAGTTGCCTATCATAGCAGGCGCACCAAAGTTTGTTACACTAGCCAAATTCGACCAAGGCAACTTTAGTTCATTAAATATTTCAAGCCCAGTAGTTTGGGCGTGAAGTGAAGCTAGTCCAGCCAACTCCTGAGTTGTCTCGAATTTTTTATCAATTCGGCGGATGAACAGAAGCAATTGCGCATTGTCATTCACATCAGTGGTTTTCGTCCAAGGAAATTGAGAAGTACTGAAAAGATTTTGCTCGTTCTGTTAGCTGTAGCTTTATTTCATTTGCGATATCAGATATTTGTCTTTGAATTGTCATACGAGATAGTGGGACGTTGATAAAGCCACTTTTCTTTTCAGGACAAATTTCATCACAAACGGCCAAAATGCATTGTTTTCCAAATCCGCCGTCGGTGAATGACCTCGATGAGGATGCAATCAGGCGAGCTACTTGCCACGGATGTGTTTGAATTACAAGAAACATTATGCATCTCAATAGTTGTGTACATTGAAGCATGGCATATAAGCAAAGTAAATAGGCTGATTAGAGTGTGATTAAATGTAAAAAATGTTGTTTTGCTCAGCTGCAATTCACAAGATGTATCTTCTATTAACAAAATTTGCAACTTACAGATATGCCTCGGAGGGCCGTACGCAGAGGATCGGCGGGCCGCATTGTGCACCCCTGATACACAGTATTTAACATCCGTCTCTCTACTAAGCTTCTCAGATATGAGAAGCAGAACGAGTGTAATCTCCAATTACGATGAGAATAGTCAGCAGATTTGAACCCGCTTCTTCCATGCTGGTACAGTAGATCCACGACGACTTGAAGAGAAGCCCTTCGGGCTTCTGTCCTTGACGTTAAACCCACATCATCAACAATGTAGAATTAATAGATCAGTTCGGTATTTGAAAACATATTTTGTTGTATGGTAACACTGATTTGTTTATGTTGACATCTGATACATAAATTTACATGTAAATGTAATGGGTCTATATTATAACTTCGTTATAATGCATGCATACCGTTATAATGGGTGAAAGAGTTAAACTATAAGTGTTAAGTTATTCTTTAATTAATATACGTATAGTAGGTTGTAAAGTAAATAACATTTCTAAAGAAAACTTGTATTAGAAATTTTATGAGGAACTAGTACATTTCAATAGTATTCTATGCAGTGTTTACGTTTTCTAGTCCACTGTTTATATTTGGTTTCCACGATGTTCTATTCATAGCTATTACCGAAAAGATCTATTGAGACTGGATGGCCTCAACTGAATTCTTAACGAAACTTGTTCACTTTCGCATTAGTTGTGATTTTCACACAGCATAGCAGTCAACATATTTCGAATAACAAAAAGGTACTTAAGTTAAACGCAAAAACTGGCACTCTAATACCGACAAAACCAGGCCATCAATGTAGGAGCATAACACCAACAACAACAACAATACGATTAGAGTGCTACTGTTGTCCATGACAACATCAAACACTGTGGAATTAATTACAACCGATGAGCAGAGTGAGGAGTCCAAAAACGGTGCAAAATCCGGGTGGTCAGTCCAAGGAAGGGCACTAGTGGAATGGAGGTTTACGTGTTGGTCTCAGGTTATGGACTTTTGGTGGATACGAAAAGTCTAAGAGATTTCCACCGCCTATGAAACTGTTCGTGAAGTAAGAAAGGCTGATTTGGGATAGATGAGGGGGTGCGCAGAGTGGAAGGAAGAGAATTCCAGATCTGTGGGGCAGCATGCTGGAAGGAGCGCCTAGACAGCTCGCTACGTGAAGGAATGCTCGGCCTCTCTAGAGTAACTAACTTAGACGACCTGGTGGACGACTGCCTAGAGGTAGGGTGCCCCACTTGTAGTAAGTGAGACATGTAACCATTGCCGGGTGTAGTGATTGACTTGTATGTTACAGAAACTGTCTTGTACAAAATACGTTCTCTAATTAACTTTGAGCCAGTGCAAGTACTTGAGGATTGGAGTGACATGAGAAGATTTGGAGCTACGAAAGACTGCATGTGCAAGAGAATTCTGCAACCTATCGATCTCGCAACTGGGAAGATTTAGAAATAGGTAGTTGCAGTAGTCCAGTTTGGATTGTACGAGTGCAGCGCCAATCGTAGTGGCAGAGTCTCAAGAGAAAGATAAGGTCTTATTCGACGAAAATCGCGAATATGGAAGAAACATGCTTGTGATGTTTTGGTGATGTGTTCATGGAATGCAAGACGGTGGTCAAGGACTACACCAAGATTCTTCACAGAAGAAACTGGTGTAACTGTTACATCAGAAGAGGGAGCCAGAGACCCCTCGTTCAGTTTTGAAAGTTGCTTAGGTGTTCCAAATAACACGAACATAGTCTTAGATGGATTTAGTACCAAAAAATTGGCAGACAACCAGGATAATATCAATTGAAAGGATTGCTGTAGGCAATCCTTCTCAATGGGGGGTAAAGCATGTGTACAGTTGAGTGTCGTCAGCGAAAAGTTGATGATCTAATGAATGTGAAGAGATCAAGAGATCACCGTATCTAGCTGACACCTGGATACTAATCACCTTGCTAACAATCGTCCTACATGTTTAAATCAATTTTAAATTAAAATAAAAGTGTGACAGTGTCGAATCAATGAGTATTTAAATTAGAGATAGGAATTTATGATTTTCCAGAGTTCGGGTTCGGTTCGGTTCGTTGAAAATGAAAGTTCGGTTCGGTTCGAGTTCGGTTTTAACAAGGGTTCGGGTTCGGTTCGGGTTCGGCTTGCTTTCCAACTCGCAAATGGTTTGGTTTGGATAATGTTGCAATTGTTTAACTTTACTTATAATAATCATGGTTATGACGAACCTGTTTCAAATGGTTTATGGTAAATATGCTTAAAAATTCATTAAATCATAATAGCTGCCACATTTTTTCACCTGGCTAAAAATATGACAATGAAAAAAGGAGAGAAATGGTACTTATTCCTGTACATTTCTGAAAATATTGTAAGTTGACCAACAAATGTTCATAATATAGATATTTAGCTTTATTATTGTATCTGAAATATTCTCCTTGATCATAACCAGCAAATAAAATGCTTCATCAATTTTTAAATTTTTTTTTACTATAGGCCTACCTATATATTAGATACGTTTATAATTAAGTGGAAATGGCTTGGCTAAAATTTAATCCAATATTTTAGAGACAAAGTGCAATTAGTAACATAAAAATATCAAATAAAGATGATTTGGTAAACACGTATACTTCCATAGAAAAACGATCATAATATACACCGTTTGCTATCAACTGACCAGTAATAAGCTTCATAATTTACCTTGGAGTTTCAAATTTGAAACTCTCAGACCAATTATGAAGTTACGAAAATAGCTAGTTATTAAATTATTGAATTACTATGGTGCAAAATTATTAACTCCAGATAGTCTTAACACATATAGAATGTCATAAATAATTATTTGTAAATCTGGCTGCAAAAATATTATGGTAGCACACAAAAATTAGAAAAAAATCATAATTTGAATTTAACAAGAACAAATCCACCTAGATTGAATCAAGCATTTTCAGATTTTTATGGAATACTCTCATCACTTTTGTCTCTTTGATCTTCATTCCATGTTTCAATGCCGTATCATTCAGACTATACATTATCTTCTGTAGGCCCGTCTCGCTTCCCGCTACCATTTCTTTGTACCGATACCATTTTAAAATTTGTTTTGGAACCAGCCTTACCTGAATATATGCTCTTAGATACTGTAAGACATGTAAATGCAAAAACTAATACATATTTGTATTGTTCTTACTATCTTTATTTAATGCCAGGCTGGTGAAGAAGAAAGGAACTACAAGAGTTTGGTTCAGTTCGGTTTGGACGAAGACTGGGTTCGGGTTCGGTTCGGGTTCGGCCAGAGTCTGGGTTCGGATTCGGTTCGGTTCGGCCAGAGTTTGGGTTCGGGTTCGATTAGGTTTCGGTCAGAGTCCGGGTTCGAGCTCGGCTCGGTTCGCTCAAAATTCTAGATTTTTGGGTTCGGTTCGGGTTCGGTTCGATTCCCATCTCTAATTTAAATACATCAAACCAGAAGTTGGATGAGAAAAAAACAATTTTATTATTGTAACCAATTTTCTAATAAATAGGGCCTACTGTTTATATTTTCAAGAAAGTTTGCAGGCAAATTGATGTTGCGTAATAAGGGTTGAACTTGATTCCAGTCCGTACACGCATCATTTTAAATCATTTACATATGATTTATAGAAGTTCGCATTGGTTTTTTTAAACATATAGTTGAATTCAAGCAGTCTAGTTGAATAGCTATGGTTAGAGTGGTTTGGATCATACATATTAGTCAATACTGTGGAGTTAGGTTGATTACTTCGCTGGAGCCAGTTGCGAAGTCGGTAAGATACTCGACCGCGGATCAGTTGATGCGGGTTCAAATCCTGGGCTCTTCCGTCACTGACATCGCTTTCGAGTGAGGAAACTGGCGTTAACCTTAGCTTTACCAGCTTTACTGTAAATACATTAATTATAAATCAACTTGGCCATACAGTATTTATGCAATAGATGTTCTTACATATATTGCCTCTTCTTTGTATTTTAATCCGTCTTCAACTGTTGCAGAATACTCAGCTCAACTTAGCTCCGTACTTCATTCCGTATTAGACAAACATGCCCCTCTTTCGACCATTCATTGCCGCTCAAACCTAGGGAACCATTTATTTATGAAGAAATCTTTAAACAAAAATCTGAACGTTCCAAACTAAGTTCGAAACTAAGTTCAGGAAGGATCTGAAAAATCCATCTGAACTGTGAAATCCAGACATTAAGTCCAAGTAGGCTACCTCGATCAAACAAAGAAAATTATTAAATAAAATTCTTAGTTTTGCTAAAAGCTTGTATTATCAAAATCTAATTCTCGCAAAATCAGAATTGCCCCAAGAGATTATGGGGAGCACTTGATTCTCTGCTTGATCGCACCATTCCCAAGTCACTCTCCTCTACCACCTCACCATCATCTCTTGCTACCTCTCTTCTAAACTTTTTCAATGACGAAGTTGCCAAACTCTGAAGCTCTATACCCTCCAACTCCATTGACACTGACAACACCATTTCTGTAAATATGCCTAAGGGACCACTACTTTATAGATATGAACTAGCTAAACTGGAAAAAATAGGCAATTTTATTCTTCGCTCCTACTCCTCTCATCTTGCTGCCTTGATGTTATTCCTACAAGATTACTCAAATCCTGTATTGATGTTTTAGTTTCTCCTATTACATACTTAATAAATCTCTCACTTTCAGAGGGTATCTTCCCGACCTCCTTCAAATAAGCAGTTGTATCTCCTTTGCTAAAAAAAAGCCTTTTCTACCAAAGATGATCTTTCCAGAGGACTATAAATCTATTGGATTTCCGAGAATAATCACTAGGCGCGTTTCAGAAAATAAACTAAAATTAGATGCTGAGGACCTAATGGACTTATGGCTAATCGTGGACCTAAATAAATTAGAGTTACCGAAGTTCGCGGCTGTAGATCTTTCAAGGCTCCCTCCAACGCGTTTTGCAGAGAAGGACGCTTGTGGATTGTCTGCTACGGTGTATGAAATGAGGTCTCAAATCGAGAGCATGCAAATGAAGCTCAATACAATAGAGGAGCTCGCAAAAAGTTCTACCCATGAGCCCGACTCTCATATAGTTCTAGAGGAGCGATTCAATTCCTTAGATTCTAAAATTGAATCCATGCTAACGGAGCTGACCAAGAGCTCTGCCCCCGCCTACTTGCCGTCCCGCCATGCCGCAGTACAACAAAACTATATCCCGCATGAAATTGATAAGAATAAGATCAGAGACCAAAGTAGGGTATAAACACGTATACCGAAACACCCAGCGAAATTTAGCCAAAGATATAGTCCTAGTACTGTTTTGTATAGAGTAATCCGGCGAAATTTACCCTACAGCCTAGCAGCTGCTGCTGCTTGTTAAAGTTGAAGTTGATAGAAAGATGACTTGGTATAGCTACACTTGATAAAAACTTAACTTGCTAAAATTAAAGTTGATAAAATCACACCTTAATAAAGTTAATGTCGATAAAAAACTTAACTTGTTAAGGTTAAAGTTGATAAAAAGATGATTTGATAAATTTAAAATTGATAAAAACTATACTTGTTAAAGTTAAAGTTTATAAAAAGATGACTTGGTAAAGTTAAGGATGATAAAAAAGATAACTTGGTAAATTCAAAGTTGATAAAATCACACATTGACAAATTTACGGTTGATAAAACCAACTTTAAAGTAGATAAAAGCACACCTTGATAAATTTAGGGTTGATAAAAACACGCCTTAGTAAAGTTAAAGTTGATAATGACAGGACTTTGTAAAGTTAATGTTGATAGAAACACACCTTCAAAATAAAAAATTTGATAAAAACATAACGTGTTAAAGTTAAAGTTGATGAAAATATGGCTTGATAAAGTTACACTTGATTAAAACGTAACTTGATAAATTTAAAATTGATAAAAACACACCTTCATGATAATAAATTTTATAAAAAACATAACTTTTTAAAATTAAAGTTGATAGAAAGATGACTTGGTAAAGCTACACTTGATGAAAACTTAACTTGAGAAAATTAAAGTTGATAAAATAACACCTTAATAAAGTTAAAGTTGATTAAAACGTGACTTGGTAACGTTACAGTTGATAAAAACACACCTTCGTTATAATAAATTTGGTTTAAAACACACCTTGATAAAGTTAATGATGATAAAAACTTAACTTGTTAAAGTTAAAGTTGATAAAAAAAGATGACCTGATAAATTTAAAATTGATAAGATTTCACAAGTTAAAGTTAAGGTTTTTAAAAAGACGACTGGGTAAAGTAAAAGTTGATAAAAAAGATAAAATATGGTAAATTTAAAGTTGATAAAATCACACCTTGATATATATATATATATATATATATATATATATATATATATATATATACGGTTGATAAAACACGCCCTAATAAAGTTAAAGTTGATAAAGACATGACTTAGTAAAGTTAATGTTGATAGAAACACACCTTCGCAATAATAAATTTGATATAAAACACACCTTGATAAAGTTAATGTTGATAGAAACCTAACTTGTTAAAGTTAAAGTTGATAAAAGCACACCTTCATAATAATAAATTTTATAAAAACATAACTTGATAAATTTAAAATTGATAAAAACTTAACTTGTTAAAGTTAAAGTTGATAAAAGGATGACTTGATAAATTTAAATTTGATTAAGAAAATGCCTTGTTAAATTTAAAATTGATAAAAACATAACTTGTTAAAGTTAAAGTTGATAAAAGCATGCCTTGATAAAGTTACAAATGATAAAAACACATCTTCATAATAATAAATTTTATAAAAACTTAACTTGTTAAAGTTAAAGTTGATAAAAAAGGCGACTTGAAAAATGTCAAATTGATAAAACTTAACTTGTTAAAGTTAAAGTTGATAAAAAGATGTCTTGATAAATTTAAAATTGATAAAATCACTTAACCGGAAAAGTGTTTACAATTTGCATACATCATAACAACAGTTGTGGTACGTACAGACAACGTACGTATCTATTGCGTATTTCTAAAGGCTGCGCAATATGTAAAACATATGACTAAGAATCAACGGTTTCACCACAATGTGTAATTGCAGACTTGACTTTACGTGTGCGACTACGTAATGAGTTTGTTTTGAAATTCTATAACATTTTCCCACTCAGGACGCCGCGCATCTGGTTTTTGTCAGACTTGTCTAGACAGGCCGCAGTAGCGTCGTCCCGTCAGCGCGTCATCCACCCTGCAGCAGCGCCGCAGCAGCGCCGCCCCGACAGCCGCCCCGAGAGCCGCCCGCCGCCGCCCGCCGCTGCCCGCCGCCGCCCGCAGCAGCAGCTGCTAGGCTGTAGGGTAAATTTCGCCGGATTACTCTATACAAAACAGTACTAGGACTATATCTTTGGTTAAATTTTGCTGGGTGCTTCAGTATAAAGGTTTATACCCTACTGTACTGACCTAAACCCTCCAGACAAGTCTACTACAGGGATAAAAATATCCTGGGGCGGAGATGGCAAGCTCCCCTCCACCCATCAGAGACGGTTCATCACGTAACCCACTGGTAATACCGTCAACACCCTCTAAATCATCTAAAACTGCTATTGACGGAGAAGGTATCACCCTAATCCAAAGAAAGAAACCTAGACCCCCTCCTCTGATGGGAAAGAAAGCTACATCAGAGGCATCCAAGGTTAAAGCAATGCGTAAAAATATTTCCATATTCGTGGGAAGGCTCGAGAAGTATATAACGGCGGCAGAGGATCTGGTAGAGCTATTAGAGGCTATTGACATTCCAGATTGTCTCTGTAAGAAACTGGCAGGTATTGGTAAGGACGGCCGTGAGTTTAAGTCCAGTGCATTTGTGATTTCATGCGAACTTAAATACAAAGATAAGTTATTTTATGAAGATATTTGGAAGGAAAACTCAGTAGTCGGAGAATGGTGGTTTAATCCTGTTAAAAACTAAATATGACGTTAAACATTATGACATTAAATATGATGTTTAGCCTGCTTTTTAAATCGAATCGATTAACCTTTTGACGTAATGTAATTCCTGTATATCTCTCTATCAATGGCGTCTGTTTTTAATCCTCATACCCTAATTAATAATGATTTAATAGCCAATGCCAAAATTGGTTAATACACTCCTAAATCTTCTAATGATGTTATTAACGACCTATATAAAAATTGCAATCTATCGTTATTTCATGTTAACATTAGAAGTTTAAGTACAAATTATATTAAACTCATAGATCTCTTAAATTCATACAAAAATAAATTTGATGTAATATTACTTTCTGAAATATGGTCTACTAATTTACGATTTTTGATGATGTATTTCCTAATTACAAGTTTGTATATTGCCCCCGGACTTTACAAAAAGCTGGGGGTGTGGCGGTATTAATCCATAATTCTATAACCTTTAACGTCACTGATTCCTTTAATAATAATAATTTTTTTTGATAATACAGCTAAATTCTTGGTCGTTGATATATTACTTATGCATGGTAAAATTAGACTCTATTTGATTTACAGACATCCGACTCAATCTGCTACTGCTTGTATTGATAAACTTTTCAAGTTCCTCTCCAAATGCAAACCTTTAAAAAAGAGTCTTATATGTGGTGATGTGAATATTGATTTGTTAAAATTTAGTACGTTAAATTTCATTGATCGCTATGTTAATGAGCTGTCCAATATGAACTTTATGCCGTTTTCGCTTTTTTCCCACTCATTGTATTAATAACTCGCGTAGCCTAATTGATCATGTCTTCGCGAACTTCGGTTTGGATTATACCAAAGGCACCAGTCTAAAGTCCCTTACGGTTACAAGCGATACTACTGATCACATTCTGAGCTGAGCTTTCCTTTAATTCGGTGTTCTCGTAAAACATATAAGGATAAACCCTGGATCTCTAAAGAATTAAAGTCTAGAATTAAAATAAAAACAATCCATATCATTCATTCAAAAAATCCAATTTACATCTTGATAAAACTAATAATCTGAATTACCGAAAAATACTTGATAAAGATATCAAAAACTTCCGTCAAAATTAGTATAAAAATAAATTAGACATAAGATTTAATTGCATTAAGAACATTTGGAGAACGTTGAATAATATTACCAGTTATCGTGGTATAACTAAGAATCAGACTATTGATAACTTAACTACAAATGGTGGTGTTATTAGAAATAAGAAGGACATTGCGGAAGAATTTAATAAATATTTCATACAAAATAGTGTACGGCTAGCAGAAGCGATCCCACGAAATCATGTATCATATCAGAGTTTTCTTAACAGTTTTCAGTCTTCTTTACCACACTCTATTTTTCTAACTCCAACTTTCAACAATGAAGTCTTGAATTTCGTTCATTCCATGAGTAAAAGTTAATCTACTGGCAATGACGGTATATCCAGTAAAATTTTACAATTATCTGCAAACTACACTGTGTTTTTTATAACTGATACCCAAATTGTTTTAACAATAAAGTCGTCAGAAGTAGACCGATGTTCTTGAAATTTACAGTACTTGACTAGCAGCCAATTCTACAAAACTTCGAGAAATTTCGTTTGAATATCTTTAATAACGTGAAACGTATAGTTTCGCGAATAGGAGTGGGGTCAGATAAGACATTTCCAATACAGTATTACGGGCGTGTTACATTTAATAATAATAATAATAAAGGTTTAACGTCCGTTTCCTCTTCCAGGGAAGATGTCAGGGACGTCCCCAACAGCACACATCACTACAGATCAATTCACCCCGACTACGAAAGAAATGCGCTGAGGAGAAGTAAGGTCCTAAACGAAAGCCAGTCCGGTGATCAAAAAATGGTAGATTTATTATGTCTATGGTGGAAAAATGTAAGGTTTAAGGTTGCTAGAGAATGTTGAAAGAGAAAAACAAGATCGAAGATTAGCAGGTAAAGAGTTTCAGATTGTGGGTGCTGCGTAAGAAAATGAACGTCTGCCCAATGACGCGAGAATATTTGGAACTGAGAGAAGATTGGCATCGGTGGAGTGAAGTGCACGTGAGGGATGATGGGGAAGAAGGATTTCAGATAAGTAGGAAGACTTGCCAAATCGCAGAGTTTTGAAAGTTAATAGAGCTATTTTATATTTTATGCGTTGATTAAAAGGCAGCCATTAAAGACTGCGAAGTAAAAAAAGAGAGCGAAATTGAAGTCGCGATGACTTACAAACAACACGTGCAAGAAAATTTTGGACGTGCTGCAAACGATTGAGAGAAGTAGGCAACCCATGTAAAAATGAATTACAGTAGTCGAGCTTTGAATGAACTATAGAATTAGCAGGGATAGTGGCTGAATTTCCAGTAAGGGATGGCCGTATTTGCCTGGTCTGACGAATCTGAGGGAAAGAAGCGCGACAAACATAAGATATAGATCTATGGGATTTAAAGTCAAGGTTTTCATCAAATATGACTCGAAGGTTTTTGGCGGATCGAGAAGGGGAAAGAGCAAGATTCTGAAAATTAACAGAGTTATTAGTAATTTTTCTTCTTTGCAAAGGAGTGCCAATTGAAAGGTATTCAGTTTTGGAGGGATTAACAGCAAGGTGATTAGCACAAAACCAGGAATAAACCTGATCTAGAATGGATGGGAGCAGAGTTAGTTTCTGATCGGAATCATGATTAGAAAAGGAAATATATAGTTTTGTGTCGTCTGCATAGAAGTGAAAATTTATGGAGGACTGAGCAAGCAGGCAGCTAAGAGGAATGATATATGAAGAGAAGAGCAATGGACCTAACACTGAACCTTGAGGAACACCGCGTAGGAATGGTAGTTCAGAAGAGCGATTTTGACCAATAACAACCGATTGTGTGCGACATGAGAGATATGATGTGAGAAGGGAAAAAGCAGAATCAGATATGCCAAAACAAGACTTCAGCCTATTTATTAGGATGCCATGGTAAATTGTATCAAAGGCAGCAGAGAGATCTAGAAGAACCAAGGCAGAAACCTGATTACTACTCATGGCCAAGCTAAGATCATTATGTATACGAAGAAGAGCGGTTTCAGTTGAATGTAGTTTTCTATAGGCAGATTGATAATGAGAGAGAGAAGGGAAAGAATCAAGACGAGTGCATAAACGGGTATAAATTACCATTTCAAGAAGTTTAGAGATGAAGTTAAGATTGGAAATAGGACGATAACTGGCAAGATCATCTTTTGTTAGAGAAGGCTTTTTTAGCAAAGGAGATACAACTGCTTGTTTGAAGGAGGTCGGGAAGATACCTTCTGAGAGTGAGAGGTTGATTAAGTAAGTAATAGGAGCAACTAAAACATCAATACAGGGTTTCAGTAATCGTGTAGGAATAACATCAAGTTTAACTGGTTTTGATAGTACAAGCTTTTAGCAGAACTAATCATTTTATTTAATAATTTTCTTTGCTTGAGGTACTAGGATTTAATGTCTGGATTTCTTAGTTCAGGTGGATTTTTCAGATCCTTCCTGAACTTTGTTTCGAGTTTGGATCGTTCAGATTTCTGTTTAAGGATTTGTTCAGAATGAATGGTTTCCTAGAGTTTGAGCGGCAATGAATGGTCTTGAGAGGGGGGGACATGTTTGTCTAATATGGAAGAAAAATTTTGCGTATATTACCTCTATAAAAATACCAGCTAAGACGCAATATAAAATTTCTGCTAATGCTATTTTGAAGAGCAATATTTTTTTCAAAACGACGTGTATAAATGTGTAATTTGTATTTTTTTCAATAATAATGTGTATTTTTTTCAAAACATACGTGTTGATATGTTCTTAATTGATAAAGTTATTGGACTTTTTATAAATGCATTGCATGAAGAGAATAAACAAGAAGTCATTTGAACTGTGGCGCTAGGGGACGCTGCGGCAGTGGCTGCTGTGATTGCAGTTGTACAAAGCCATAAAATGGATGCATTAAAAGTTCAATAACTTTGTCATTTAAGAACATATCAGCACTTATTTTACGTCAATTTGCAAAGAAGTGATTGCTCTTCCAAATAGCATTTGCTGAAATTTTGTGACGTGTTCGCTATTATTTTTAAAGAGATAATTTTACGCTGCATATAACACGCCCGTAATCCTGTATTGGAAATTTCTTATCTGACTCCACTCCTATTCGCAAAACTATAATTTTCACGTTATTAAAGATATTCAAACGAAATTTCTCTATGTTTGGTAGAATGGGCTGCTGGTCAAGTAGGCCTACTGTAAATTTCAAGAACATCGGTCCACATCTTACGACTTTATTGTTAAAATAATTTGGGGTATCAGTTATAAAAGCACAGTGTATATTGCTAACCCACTTACCTTTATCGTTAATAAGTCGTTAGAATTAGGCTACTTTCCAGAGAATTTCAAATTAGCCAAGGTCATCCCTGTTTATAAAAAGGTAAACATGACTTAGTGGAAAATTATAGACCAATTTTCCTCCTTAATAATTTAAGTAAAATATTGAGAAAATCATGCATAAACGCATTACTACATTTCTAAATAAGTTCGAAATCCTTAACGAAAGTCAATTTGGTTTTAGATCCGGCCATTTTACCACTGATGCTCTTTTCTCTAGTGTTAATTTATTATCTACTGAACATAATCATAAAAACAAGACACTTGGTATATTTTTAGATCTCTCAAAAGCTTTTGATACTGTTGATCATAATATTCAGCTTCACAAATTGCATTTTTATGGAATACGTGGTAGTGCCTATGATTGGTTTAGCTCTTATCTATCTCGAAGAAAACAATACATCTTAATTGGTGACAGTATATCTAGTGTGTTACCTCTTAGTATCGGTGTTCCTCAAGATTCCACTTTAGAACCTTTACTTTTTATAATCTATATGAATGATATTCATAATGCCTGTACATTTGGGTCCATTAAACTGTATGCTGATGATTCTAATTTGTTTGTTAAACATAATTCTATTGATGAATTGTTTATCTCTGCGAATCTAGCTTGCTCTGAAATAAGTAAATGGTTTATAAGTAACAAGCTAACTGTAAATTGCTCGAAGTCTTCGTATGTTTTATTCTACCCCACTAAAGACGATGAAGCTACTATTCGATCTAACAATTTAAGTGTATCCCTTGATAATAACTGCATTAATAGAACATATGTTGCCACATTCTTAGGCCTAACATTAGATGAAAATTTGACTTTTGGTAATCATATTAAATCATTAATCTTTAAAATTAATAATTTTAATAGTATGTTATACAATTGTAGAGATTTTATTCCTGTGAATTGTAGTAGAAATTTATACCTTTCATTGGTGCAATCAAGGACTCAATATGGAATTGAAGTTTATGCAAATACAACCAAACAGTTGCTTCAACCTTACATGTATATCAAAGGTTCTGTTATTGTATGTAGTGTTGTATTATGTTTCTTGTTGTTCTTATAATACTTAATCTCTGAGAACCTCTGCCTTGGGAAACTAGTGACTCACATGTAGTATTTTATTAATTGGCCGTCGACTATTAGTATTGTTGCTTCTTAATTGTGAAGTACGATAAGAAGACACTTTAAGAGAAAACAGTCATTTACAATATATTCAGGGTTTATTAATATTACTTGATTAGCAATTACAATTAAAGCAAGACGACAATGTTTCTTTATATATAATTATTCTAGACAGGCAATATACTTTCACAGTTATGAGCAGTCCCTAATATTAATACTTAAACTTGATATAGAAACATATATATACAAATATATATATCTTTAACTTTTGCTCTCTATAAATTTTTAACTCTTCTACTGCTCTACAATCTTTATTCTGAATTCTTTCTGTTACTGTCTGTGACAAACTTCTAAGTCTTTTCTAAACAGCCCTTGGACTTAGCTAGACTCAACGTAACTTAGTCTTGACTTAGCTTGACTCCCTTCTCTTAGACTGCTCTTTCCTTAACTAACTATTCCTCCTCTATTCTCCTCTGAGATCTTTCTATTCCTGCTAAAACACGCCTTCTTCCTATGTACTGTCCAATAGAATTAATTCATTATATTTAAGATAATCTAATCCTCCAATCATAGTTCACTTCTTAGTTTGACTGCCGTGCTTTATCTTATGATTCTGGCCTTAGTTTACACAAACAATACATCTTAAATTTATTAGACATTTCAAAGCAATAAAGCTATCACCCATGCTAACAGTCTTCTCTCAATTGCTTCTCCAGCATTCTGATAAATTCAGACTCGCATCTCATAACAACCATGTATCACAATGTTCAACCCTGAGTTCTATTCTTTCAAACTAGGTCAATCAATGGCATGCTCCTGTAATTTAAAGAAATCTATATCTTAGCTCAGTTGCTAATCTTTCATAACTTGAAGTCTAATCTCAGATGTATCTTTTCATATAAAATATATGATTATATGTTATAGCATTCCAACACCATTGGCTAATTCCGTAATTAACAGTATCACTAGTCCAAGACATAAATTATGTATAATCATGACACAAAATCTAAACATACAATAGTCAAAATTACTAAAATAACAATATTTTCTAAGCTACGCAATTTACCACTTTAGGGCTATTTATTGCACCCACCGCAATCTCAAATTTGCCATAATATTATACCGTGGAATTAATTAGATGCTTCCCTCAGTAACAAGTGATAAAATTGACGTTAAAGTTACTTACTACATCCATAAGAATCTTCAGCTATGTCGGGTCATACGACATCTAGTTCGTATTACGAATTTACTGTGGCGACAACCTAAAATACAATTTAGGTGTAGGCATATGATTTGATCAATAACATTCAGCTTTAGATAGTAATACAGTAATATAAAAACCAAGTATAATTTTAAAGTCAATTAAAATCGAAGTACTAATTTACACTTTCTACACTAAATGAAACCTTTAAATCTACAGTTACTACTACATAATATTTCATTGTTTATTGGGGAGAGGTTAATCGCTGCACCTCTATTATAATAACAATGTAACATCGGAATATTTCAGCCACAGTGTAGAGAACTGCATCTGTTCAAACAATCACATACCTATACCGTACTCGTAGTGTACGCCTCCTAGATTACTTTGATAGATCTATGACTTGATTGCTTTACCCCCATACCACACGTGTGAGTTTATCTGGACCAGGGTGAATATGAAACTTTTTAATACATTTGTTTAACATATTATTTAAAATGGAAATACTATTACTGTAATACATGTTGCATGTAACCGTATTCTAAGAACTTTACAGAAAAATTATTAAATTTCATAATGTTAAACAACTTTATATGAATTATAATGTGTTACCAATTTTTAAGTTATTCCAATTACATACTGGTAAACTTGTTTTTAAATGTTTTAATTTTCCCGATCTGACTATGTCAGAATCCATGAGATGTATTTTGATTGACAATCAGATTTCGTTTGTATATAAAACCAGGCTCTCCGAGACTAATTATTTGTGCACTAGAACCTCAGAATTTTTACATCTTATGCCTATAAGTATGTGAATTCTTGGAACCAAATACCTCCTGATATCCGCAATTCGAGGTTTCTAGCTGAATTCACCAAACGTTACAAATGTATATTGTTTGATGGCTTGTAAATGTCCATATTTTCGTTTTTTGTGTAAATGTTCACATAGAATTGTGACTTATTTAGCTAACTACTTTCTAATCAGAATAATTTGTAATTTATTTTCCTTTCTTTTAGTTTTTTTCATTAATTCTGAGATCAATTTTTATTTCAGTTGATTTTGCATTATATATGTCATTAATGAGTTATAGACGGCGGTCAGCTAGATAAGATGTGTATCATCTTCCCTGACGGCCGTTTTTCCGGTGTTTATAGACTGTTTGACACACTGTGTTTCTGGGAATTTTTAAATTTTATTTCATTTGGATGTTTATTTCTATTTGTGTTTGTATTTTAAGTGATTTGGTGTTGATGCTGAAATAAACACACACATATATATATATATATATACATGTGTATATATATATATTTCTCTCCCAGTTACCGACCTATTTTCAATCTTAACTTCGTCTCTAAACTTCTGAAAATGTAATTTATACTCGTCTATGCACTCATCTTGATTCTTTCCCGTCTGTCTCTCAATATCAATCTGCCTATATAAAACTCCATTCCACTGAAACCGCTCTTCTTGTATGCATGTAGGCTACATAATGATCTCAACTTGGCCTGAGTTTTTTTTTCAACTTGGCCTGAGACCGGTTTTCTCCCTTGGTCTTCTAGATTTCTCTGCTGCCTTAAATATAATTGACCATAACATTCTAATAATTAGGCTTAAATATTGTTTTGGCATTTCTGATTCTGCTTTTTCCCTTCTCACATCATATCTCCTCATCTTCTCTCGTGTCGCACACAATGCAAAGAAGTAAAATTACCTATAGCTCTGTTAATTTTCAGAATCTTGCTCTTTCCCCTCCCCTCCCCGCCATAAACCTTCGAGTCATATTTGATAAAAACCTTGACTTTAAATCCCATACATCTATATCTTATGTTTGTCGCGCTTCTTTCCCTCAGATTCGTCAGACCAGGCAAATACGGCCATCCCTTACTAGAAATTCAGCCACTATCCTTGCTAATTCTATAGTTCATTCAAAGCTCGACTACTGTAATTCATTTTTACATGTGTTGCCTACTTCTTCTCTCAATCGTTTGCAGCACGTCCAAAATTCTCTTGCACTTGTTGTTTGCAAGTCCTCTCGACTTCAGTTTTGCTCTTTCTCTACTTCGCAGTCCTTACTGGCTTCCTGTTAATCTATGCATATAATATAAAATAACTCTATTAACTTTCACAACTCTACGATTTGGTAAGCCTTCTTACTTATCTGAAATTCTTCTTCCCTATCTTCCCTTACGTGCACTTCGTTCCACTGATGCCAATCTTCTCTCTGTTCCAAATCTTCTCACAGCATCGGGCAGACGTTCAATTTCTTACGCAGCACCCAGAATCTGGAACTCTTTACCTGCTAATCTTCGATATTGTTTTTATCTTTCAACATTCTCTAGCGAGATTAAGACTTACCTTTTCCCATTATAGACATTAGCAATCTACCCTGACCATTTTAGATAACCGGACTGGCTTTCGTTTAGGACCTTACTTCTCCTCAGCATATTTCTTTTGCAGATTGTTCTGGGTGAATTGATCTGTATTTGATAACATAAGATAACGACACTAGGTCAGAAAGCACAACTGCTTGTTTGAGACCCACACAAAATAAAATAAAAACTTACCTACACATCTTGCATAGCATAACATATTAAACACATTTTACTTAATAACCAGTACTAATACAGGAAACCAGCATACCTGTACTATTAACCTGTACACCAACAGGTACAATTACTACTCCATATGCTAACACTTGTCAAATTACAATATACCTATGCCTACACATCCTCAAAACCACACATACCAAACATTACAGCAAGAGACAATAGCCATTTTATACAAAAAAAGCTAAATAAACTATATAAACTCTACTTTACTATCAAAACTTATACACTTTAATAGGACTGGGCAACCCCATAACTCAGCCTATTACTTTTCTATTAATACTTCACACCTTTCCCTACAACACTTTATATACTTATCATATCTATTCTTAAATTGATTGACAGATTCGGCCTCAACGACCTCCTCTGGCAGTCCGTTCCAAACACCAACAACTCTCTGACTGAAAATTTTTTTGCGTATCTCAAGCCTACTTCTCAATTTAATTAACTTGTATTTGTGTCCTCTAGTTCTGTTATTATTTGCTAATTGAAACAAATTGTTATAATTTACTATACTGAAACCATTAAGCTTCTTATAAACTTCTATTAAATCGCCTCTAACCCTTCTCTCTTCTAAAGATAACAATCCAGTACATTTTAAGCGATTTTCATAATTGACATTACTACATTTCTTAATTAATCTTGTGGCTCTAGCTTGGACTTTCTCTAATTGCTCTATATTTTTCTTAAGATAGGGACACCAAGCCTGAACATAATATTCAAGTTTGGGTCTAACCAATGCTTATATGACTTTAATATAATGTCTTTTCTTCTACTTGTCATTGTTCTTTTTATAATACCTATAACAGCATTTGCACTATTGGCAGCTTTATTACATTGCTCACTAAATTTTAATGAATTATCCACTATTACACCTAAGTCTCTTTCAGAAGTAGTATTATTTTTCAGTATTTTATTATTCAAAATATATTGTGTATTTCAACTCTTTTTACCTATATGCATTATATTACACTTATCGCTATTAAATTCCATCTGCCATTTTTAGACCAATTTTGTAATCTTAATATGTCTTCTCTTAGAACCTCTGCATCTGCTTTATTATTTACATTTTTTGCTATTTTCGAATCATCTGCGAATTTACTAACTTTTGATACTATGTCTATGTCGTTAATATATATCAGAAACAGCAGAGGACCTAAGACAGATCCTTGTGGAACACCACTTTTCACCGTTGTCCAACTAGAAAATTCGCCATCAACACATACTCTTTGCCGTCTATCCCTTAACCAATTACCTATCCATCTAATAATATGACCCTGTATACCGTGTGCCTCTAACTTTCTCAATAATCTAATATGGGGTACTTTATAAAATGCTTTTGCAAAATCTAAATATAACACAATTACCTTTATCTAATTAACTTGTAATATTTTCTAAAAAGTCAATTAAATTCGTTACACAGGAACGTCCACTAATAAAACCATGCTGACTATCACATATTACGTTGTGTTTGTCTAACAAAGAAATAATTTTATCTTTAATTATACTTTCAAAATAGAGGTCATTATCAGAAGTTACTATGTTACGGCAAATTAGGCACTAACGTTCCACCCCCTAGTCCGATATGATGGCAACAAGATACAGAAATATTATTGATACATATCACCGATGTCGGGTTCTGACAGTGTGTCTTAAATTCACTGTTCGATTGCCGTTATTAAAGTGCATCACAATATAATCGAGCATCGTGAACATTAATCGTCTTAAATAAGCATCTATTGCTTCCTGATCCAGCACTGTTATGTTATAAGTTATTTGTTACTTATTAATCATAAATGAAAATCAATTTTTGGTTGACCATTTTTGGGGTGGCCACTTCGGTGGCCAACCTTCATTTGGGGTAGCCATGTCATGTCCACCCCAAGCCACCCCTCAGAACCGCCACTGAATCATGTTGTACTTGTGGAAATTCTCTAAATAAAAACATTAGATTCAGAAAGTAAGTTTTAAACGTTATAATGATGTTAATTAGAGGTCATTATCAGAAGTTACTATGACGGCAAATTAGGCACTAACCTTCCACCTCCTAGTCCGATATGATGGCAACATGATACAGACATATTATTGATATTATATATTAATTACTTATTTAGTAACCTAATTATATTTGCGTGTGTTGAAGATACTAAATGAAAAGTAAATATTTTGTATTATTCCAGGCCCGCTTTACACCAAGTATAGTGCACATGTAGGCTATAATTGCACAATTAACAATACAACAAACACTGGATCAAAAAGCACAATTGCTTGTTTGAGACCCAAAAAATTAAATTTTAAAAACTTACCTGGACATAATAAAAATAATAGTAATAAAGGTTTATCGTCCGTTTCCTTATCCAAAAGATGATATCGGGTGACGTCCCATAGCACACATCACTGCAGATCAATTCACTCAAATCAATCTGCAAAAGAAATGTGCTGAGGAGAAGTAAGGTCGTAAACGAAAGCCGGCCCGGTGATCAAAAATGGTCAGGGTAGATCGATTATGTAAACGGTGGGAAAAGGTACATGTAAGTCTTATTATTACTAGAGAAAGTTGAAAGAGAAGAACAAGAAAGAAGATAAATAGATAAAGAGTTTCAGATTTTGGGTGCTGTATAAGAAATGAACGCTTGCCCAATGACGTGAGAATATTTAAAACAGAGAAGATTGGCTTCAGTGGAACGAAGTGCATTTGAGTGACGATAGAGAAGAAGTATTTCAGATAAGTAAGAAGGCTTGCAGAGTTTTGAAAGTGAGTTTTCGCAGAGTTTTGAAAGTTAATAGTGCTATTTTATATTAAATGTTTTGATTAATAGGGAGACAGTGACGCAGCCCCGTAGCGTGACTTTTCTGGTGGGGGGGCCCAAAATATTTCTGGGGGGGCCAGATGCTATATGTTTTCCGAGTTTTCACGATCATTGTTGAGACAATTTTTTCGGGGGGGCTAATTTTCAGCTGTGAATTATTTGCTTTGAAGTAGAGAAAGGGGGTGGGGTGCGGGGTTGGAGACTATTGCACCCTCTCCCCGAACGAGCATTTTTAATTAGTGAGAAAATCGATGAATTGTTACTTTGCGTCGATTTATAATCATACTTTAATAGAGTGAAAAGGTAAAAGAATGCAAAGTTGACGAAGGCCAGCCTTAGGTAATTTAAAACGACGGCTGTGTCCTCCAGGCTCCAGTGTTCAAGACCTGTGGTGTTAAAAACTTATTCAATTTTACCTCCACTAAGTTATTAACTATTTTGTAAAACATGGCCAGAAGAACCCACAGACACCGTCATTCAAGGGTAGGTAATTAGCAAACATAGAGTCGTTCAAAACTGTTAACTTAATATTCATATTTGTCTAATCATTTGTCTAATCAATAAATGACAGAAACAATAACCAAACTTTTATGCAATATAAATATAAAAGTTTGTAAATTTACAGTCAATGACATTGGAGATAGATTAAAGCCATACTTAGTGATTCGTGATCTGACGACATCGTGTCATTCATGCGGGCAAATTACATTATGTAGGGCTCTTAATCATTAACGTTGCATAACAGCATACAGAGAAAATAGGAATATCAGGCTAAATATAAGCTATATTGATAACACTGATAGTGATAAAACCAGCCTTAGATCATCAGTGATATAAACATAAATAATACAACCGCTAGTAGAGTCTCTCAACCGACGATTTTTTCTGTTGTTGAATTTCTTCAGAAAGTTGTCCACAGTTAACTTATTTGTAGTATCATGTTCATAGGATATTAAAACTAAGTTAGCCTTGCGTTGGTGTAGCATTGATCGTCTATATGGTGTAAGTACCCGTGCGAGTGCACTGAAGTTTGCCTCACCTTAGCTGGGAGTTGTGGTCGAAGCACCAACAGTTAATCCGGAAGCCAGAAGATGATAAACAGAAGGATATGTGTCTTTGTATGTAAATGCTAAGGTAGTCAATGAATGCAACTACTTTGAAAAGTTCAATTCAGCCTGTTTCTTCACGAAGAAGTTTCTGGCACATTCAATTTCAGTACAAACTCTTGTTGACTCCATATCAACTGCGCAAAGTTTTGCCAACGTTTTTAACTTTTTTAAGGAAAAGAATGTGTCATCAAATGATGCCAGAACTTTCAGTGATTCAAGAAGAGTAATGTTATTTGTACTGAATCGAGTTTCGATTTCTGAAACTGCGCGATCGATGACTCCGTTGTACAGACTGCAGAGAATTTCTGTCTGTGAAATCATTGATCCAGTGAGTCCAGTTCGTGTTGGGAGATGCTCTGTGACCACAAATTGGTTCAGTGCTGCTGGCGTTTTGACTAAGCGTCTTGATCGACCCATTTCCAACTTACTGTCGGTTACTGTGTTTGTCCCAAACAATGAAATATAGAGGTCATCAAATGTTTCCTCGAACGTAACTTCTTTACTAAATTGAGCACTGTACAGACGACCTCACTCGCTGTCAGCAGATCCATCGCCTTCGACTGTAGACTTGCATTGGCTGGTTCCGGAATAGTTCCCAAGTTGGTCCAAGAAATAGTGGAAAAATTTCCCAAGATTTCCCTATTTGCAAGATATATATATATATATATATATATATAATATATATCTATATATATATATATATATATCTATATATATATATTCTATATATATATATATATAGATTATATTATTATAGTTTATAACATTCTTAATGATCGACATGAATAATGAACTAGTTTAGGCTCCTCGAAGTAAACGAATACATTGCACTATGCGGCTATGCCGATCAAGCAGTTTTAGCAGAGGGGGCCATGATTTTGCGAGCAATTTAGCAGGGGGGGGGGGCCACGACTTTAGCAGGGGGGCCGGGCCCCCGTGGCCCCCCCTCACGCTACAGGCCTGCAGTGACGACTGCGAAGTAGAGAAAGAGAGTGAGATTGAAGTCGAGAGGACTTACAAACAACACGTGCGAGAGAATTGTTGGTGTGCTGCAAAGGACTGAGAGAAGAAGAAAACAATCAATATATTAATGAATTACAGTACATCTAGCATAGCATAACATAATTAACATATTTACAACATATCATTTACTAACATATTTCAATCTACAACAGAACTAGGCCTACACAATTTTTCAAACTACGCAGATTAAATATCACGATATCCAAGGCAGTTTCCTACAAACGCATATTTTGCAGAAAATTTTATCGAGTATCATTGGTAACGGCCTATAACCTTGCTTCTTCTACGGGACTAGAACCGAATTTAGGCCCTACATATGAAAATTTCTCAGCTCTAACTGGCACTTGTGTTTTTGTTAGTTAAGATCTCCCTCATCTTCCACTGCGCTGATAGGGACCAGGTGTTGTATAAACATATTGATGCGCCGTGTAGGCGCTTGGCGACATCGTATAGCCCAATTGACTCAATCGTCTGGGCATTCCTCTTCAAGGGTTGGCCTTGAAATTCGGCATCATCCAGTTCTACGGGAATTCTGGTACCATTGTTTGACGAAGGTCCGACTTATGTGTGCCTGATAACGTCACTACTGCAGGCGAGAAGACCTTCTTCTCTAGCCTGTGCTAAGGCTATATCTTCAGATCTGTCTGTGGGTTCTTGAGAATCTGATGCTCGTGCCAGGGTGTCACGGCTCAGACTAGGGTCAACTCCCGCGTTCGATGTCGATGATGTGGACGACGACGTTAATTCTAACACCTAGCCTAGTGGACGGATGGCAGATGTCTTCACGCCCTTAACTCGTATCTACCTTGACATCCAAACGATCCATACAATAATTTAGATCAGTTCAGCTACATGTTGATCAATCAATTAATCAATAAGAATTTAACGTCCGGTTCCTCGCCATAAGGCAATGTCAGGGACGTCTCTTGCAGATATTACACAAACAGGCACCAAAGAACCACACCATGACGACTGAGTACACAGAGACCATAAGAGAAAGCGAGATCAAAACAGTGCAAGTCCAAGATCCAAGGCAAGCGGGTCATAATTTAGACCTATGGTGGAAAGAGTTGGGTTTTTAGCTTGCCAAGGAAAGTACCAATATAATTACAAAATGGAAGGTCTTGTGGCAGAGAGTTCCATATTGTCGGAGCAGAAAACATGAAGGAGAGTCTGCCCATGGCAGATTTAATATTTGGTACAGTGAGAAGGTTTTTACTAGAGGAACGAAAACTACGAGAAGGTTGATAGATGGATACTGATACATCAACCAATATTCAATTACAACTAATGTGAGTGTGAATATTAGTCAATTGTGAACAAAATAAACATATATGTGCCTTTTATATTTTAAAGATTTACTAAATTTTATTGGTTTCTTAGGAATATGGTACGTTAGGGTTAGTGTAAAGGGTAGGGTTAGGGTTAGGGATAGTTTAAAAAGTAAAATTAAAATTACTTTGTTTTTTAAAGCCTATTTAACAAAACATTAAAGTTCCTTCCACAAATCTTCTTATTCCAAATTCTTATTTTGTGCTACATCGAAATCACTGCGTTCTTATTATGATTCAGGTAGAATAAATATAAACATAAGCTGATTGATAAATATAATTGCATGTGCATAAGTTTATTGATAAATATAATTCAATGTTGGTGTTTAATTGTAGCAGGCCACCTTCTTTGAGAGATAGAAGGAGTTGCTCAATTATTAATTTTTAGTAGGGTCCTAATGCAATTCTTAATATATGACCTGTGATAGATAAATAAAATGGAAATGCTATCTTTAAACGACATCTGATATAGATTAGGCCTATTTCTGTCCATAATAAGTAAGATTCAAGAGCTATTCATCCATAGATTAGGCCTACTTTTTGTTCAAAATCGGTAAGATTCAAGAGAACATGACTGCTATAATCCATAGATTAGGCTTACTTTTGTCCATAATCAGTAAGATTCAAGAGTTATTCATCCATAGGTTAGGCCTACTTTTGCCCATGATCAGTAAGGTTCAAGAGTTATTCGTCAGTCATGTTCTAAAACGACTTAGTACGGTCACATTGACTATCAACAGTAACTACAGCAATTAGAATGCTATTGTCGGCAATGACAACATCGAGCACTGTGGATTCAAAACCAAGCTGACGAGCCAATACGAAAATGTTCAAAGCGTGCAAAACTCAATATTTAGTAAATAAGTTCAAAGAAAGGATTTAAAGTAGAGGAGGTGCACACGCTGGCTACAACTTGTGGACATCATATTGAAAAGAGATACTGAAATAGGTAGGTCTATGCTATGGAATTGTAGGTCTATGCTATGGAACTGCCTATGGAACTGTTCAAAGGAAAGCAAAAACAAACTGTATGTTGTAAAAAGAAGGCTTTCAAAGAGTGGATAAATGAGGAGGAGATATGTTGTATTAGGTTGATTGTTCACTTCGGATGCAAGTGGCATGCTGGATTCAAAGTTCAGGTCAATCAAATGATGGATATCCCGGTAGATCCCCTTGAGGCTATGTAAGGTTAATCATCTATAGGATCTTGAATCATGCAGAGTCATTTGCACTACTTTGTCTACACTCTGCAGTGTGCTTAGAATGTTGCTAGAAATGTTATAAAACATGAGTAAATTTGTAATTATTCTAAACAAATTAATTTGTAGCTGTGTTGTGTCGGGTTGCAAAGAATAGACCAGCTGTTGAATGCACGTGTCAAAAAAGGTGAAAAAACACTCGGATCCAAACCAACGGCGAAAAAGGCATTTGGTTTATGAGCCCAATAAATCCAGAAATTGCTACAAAATTTTCTAAAACGTATAGAAAAGAAAGTTAATTCACATCCCGACCCTAGCTAAACTAGGAATCAAGGGAAGATGATGATGAATTAATGTATAAAAATGGCTGTGTGTACTATTTAAGTGTTTATGACGTCTGTTAATTCTCATTTAAAGTGAACAAATTTTTAGTATGCATAGTTGTTTTTGAGAGCATAATCCGGTTAGTGAAGTTTGATTATTGATTACGTTGATACTTAGCTGTGAACTGCCTTATACGTTATTACCAACTTGCAAGCTTCTTTTTAAGATGAGTATGTTTGTAAATACACATACATGATACTGTCGTGACTCATTGAGCAAGTCTGGACTCTAGAGGAGGACTAGGTTACTTAGTTGATACTGATATACGGACTGGATAGACTGGGTAATGATGTTCAACATCTTGAGGACGATTGGAATTGATTGGAGAGATAGAAGATTGATTTTAAATTTACATGAATCAGGAGCAATAGTCAAATAGAGCAAGAGTTCTCTGCGGAGTGTGGAGTAGGACGGGGGTTTAGACAGGGATGTTGTATTTCACCAGTACTGTTTAATATTTATGCTGAGGCGGTAATGGTTGAGGCAGTGGAAGGTATTGAGGAAGGAATAAGTATTGGAGGTAAATTACTGAAAGATGTGAGGTTTGCAGATGTTCAAGGTATGCCTGATCATAGTGAAGTAGGATTACAAAGGCTTATATATGGTATGAATGTTACAGTGCTCATTGAGATATTGCATGAAGAGTAATACAAAGAAGACAAAGGTTATGAGAGTGTCTAGGAATCACAGGGATGTAAATGTTGGCCTACATTGAACAATACGCATTTGGAAGGCTTCAAGTATTTGGGCCACACCATCACTGATGATGGTAAGTATGGCACAGAAATAAAATGTAGAATTGCACAGGTGAATGAGGCTTTCGGAAAGTGAAAGGAAATACAAGTTACTAACAAAGGCATTGGGAAAAATCACTAATATAAAGATTGTGAAATATTGTTGTGGTCTACACTTCTGCATGGCTGTGAAACGTGGACATTAAAGAAAGAAGATACCAGGAAACTAGAGGCATTTGAAATGTGGCTATGGAGAAAGAAAAGATTAGTTGGACTGACAAAATTACAAATGAAGAAGTTCTTGAAAGAGTCGGTACGAATAGACAGTTAATAAATGTGATAAGAAATAGAAGTAAAAGCTGAACAGGACATATTATAAGGGGGTTGTTTTTCTAAAGGATGTAATAGTAGGATGAATGTAAGTGAAAAGAGTTAGGAAAGACCAAGACATGGGATGTTGGACGTTTTGATAACAAATTCATATATTGAGATGAAAGGGAAGGCTGAGGATAGAATCAGTTGGAAGAGTTATGTGTCATGGACCTGCCGTTAGGCCTAGCATTAGAAGAAGGAGAAGAAGACTGGTATATAGCTAAGTTGAAAGCTAATTTTAATGTCTGTTTCCGCATCACAAGTGATACTGTCAGAGATGGTCCAGCTGGGAACCGATGGCTTTCTGTTTCTCAGGCAAGCGTGCTATCCATTTGGCCATTCAAAATGGCAAGTATACGCTGTAGATATATTTATATTTCTGACTTTTAATGGTGTGTATGACTTATGACAGATTCACTACATGAAAACTTAGCTGTTGCTTTTAAAATAAGTTAGGTGTTGTCGACTATTTGATTGTAGAATTGTTAGTTACAGACACACAAAATCGGCGCACTTGTGTTAATAATTCTGATACTTCATTCTTCCAAAATTTTAAGGTTCAACAACTTATATTCAGAACTGAAAGTGCATGAAGATTTAACATCTGTTTTTTTCCAACAACACGAGGTCTTGATCACGAGGTACGTAGTCTTAGATCCACCTATATTATTTCCACAATAGTACTTTAAATAGCTTTCAACATAGATAACTGCAATTAATCATTATTTTAAGGTTAAAATAAACTAATTTTCTAATTATTAATTGTCATATACTCAAAATCATAGCAATTAGTAAAAATTACTTAAGAAATTATTAAGAAATTTTAGGCATTTATAATATAATTCCTGATATGTTATTTCTATGGACGAAAATCAAAACATATGCTTATTCCAGTTCTCCTGGCCTCTTAACTAGAACACAAGCTCTGAATCCCATTTTTAATAAAGCATCAAATTAAACAATAAAATTAAGAAAATCAATGAATATTATCAAACATTCAAACGGGAACAGGATCACATCAGGTTAGGTTAGGGGGTTGGCTACTAGAGCCGAATAAGGCTTGAGTCATGGATTAAATGGGATCGGCTAAACTATGTAGGGACGTCACCAATATTAATATACCTCCGTTTTCATATTGCTCATATGGCACAGAGAATTAAGAAGTATAGTAAAATCCATGAGCCACTAGGAATCGAACCTCAGATCTCTCAACTTGGCCTTGAGGATCAAAATTATGACACTTTTGCAATTTCTCCAGATCCTATGAGTTTCTTCAGAGGTAAAAAAATTAACCTACTTTTTTCCAAAAGAAACAGGATTGTAGCCATTTTAGGTTTTCCCCTGATTTTAGTATGCGTATGAGTGGGGAGGGGGTAAGATATGGGGATATACTCTATTTATGAGCCGAACTCAGTAGTGAAAAAAGTTTGAGCCCCCCACAGCATTTTGTCTGGTTGGGTCACATGTCCCAAAGAAGGCGTGTGGGAAGCAAAAAATATGTATAATCTCAAAATAATTTTGGGCCCCCCTTAAAAATTCCTGGCTCCGCCCCTGCTTGGTGGCTTATCGAGGTTCTTTAGAGATTCATTGGTTAAATTAAATTCTAACTATTGGCCTACTGCTGTGCCATTTTACGTCATTGCTGGCATTTACAGGTAAAATAATACTGAAATATATTTATAGTAACAAAACCAGGCTTTACAGCTCTTTAAATTGGGATGTCCTGTGTAGCTTACAAACATGATTTTGTATTCAATCAAATTATCCAGTAATAATGGTGTAACTGCCATTAAGTATTGTACATCAGCAAGGACAGCAATGGAGTTCCTTATCTCTGTTTATAGTAACAATAATAATAATTATAATAATAAAGGTTTAACGTCCGTTTCATCATGCAAGGATGATGTCAGGGACGTCGCCACAGCACACATCACTGCAGATCATAAATTACAAATCAAAACTGCTGTCATAATCAGATAGACTACCTTCTGGGTCTGTTACCACTTTAAGGGGTTGTTAAATCAACCCCTTATCAACCTGACCATAGTTTTGGTTAATTATCCCTGTTAGGAAATGAATGCAAAATCCAGCTTAATGCTCGATATTGACTGATATTTATCTAAAGATAAAACTCAACTAGTTTATATAAAAATTAAGTATAATCTATATATATATATATATAAAACAAAGTTGTGTTCATAAGAGCGCTTATAACTCAAGAATTGCTGGACAGATTTTAATGATCTTGGACATTTTGGATTCGCCTCCAGCATCCCCTGCATAATATCCAATAACATATTTAAAAAATAATGGGTAATAACCAAAAAACGGTATAAATCAAAAATACGTCAGAAATATAACATACAGCCATCTGTCGAGTGATTTATATATATATATATATATATATATATATATATATATATATATATATATATATATATATATATATATATATATATATAGATTACGATTTTGTAATACGATATGTTGGCATCAACTATTTAACATTCTTTAACTGGAAGTATCAATGGCTCAATGGTATAGGTGCTGAACATTAGATCATGTGGTCAAGGGTTCGATCCTGGCTCGAGTCACTTTAATTTGTTAAAGTTTGATAAATTTTATACGTTTCTTAGGAATAAATTTTTTTAACTTCTTTTAAATCGTCGGGTTTGTTTTGTATATATTAAGATTAAAAAAGTCTTTCTGTGAAACCCCTACTACCCACCCCGGTTGGGTGAGAGATAGAAAGACAGAAAGACAGATAGACAGACAGACAGATTGACTGACTGACTGACTGACTGACTGACTGACTGACAGACAGACAGACAGATAGATATTGTTAACAGGCGGTACGAAGTCTGCTGGGTCAGCTAGTATTAAATAAATCAAAGGTTAGATGAACATGTGCATCAAATAAAAACTACGATCAAAAACCAAAATGAAGACTTGCTGTTCATAGTTCTTCAAAAGGTACAATATCCAAAACGAATATTTAAAATGAAACGCAATTACTGGATTAACACTTTACTTCTAGATTTAACGTCCGATATCGCTACTAATTCAATGAACGATATAACAGTAAAACACTAATTAATTATGACACCGCAATCATTTGTAAAGCACAATAGTACTCGATATTGTCCTGTGACAAACTCTGTAGTTGTATTTCTATATCTGTACTTCTCTTTGACTGAAATAATGGTAAAAAAACCTCCCTCAGTTTGAAATCTATATCTAAATCTGTCGGCCAAACACATGTTCATAACAGAGGAAACTCTCTCTGGAGATCCTTACTCATCAAACCCTCTAGTCTGACTCTCTATAACCTTCTGCCTGTGTCACAGTCTAGTCAACCCCTCGGGAATCCCCATCACTTCCAGGAAATACCAAGTACCCTCAGGGCACAGGCACGAATAATCTGACAGCTGCACACACTCTCTCTTGCTAAATTTACTGCCTAATGGCTGGTCTAGGGCAGTGGCGGATCCAGGGGGGGCCAGGGGGCCCGGGCCTCCCCTTAGGCCCATCGAAGAAAAGTAACCTATATTTTCGTTATTTCTATGACAATTTGTATGTGTAAATATGTTTGTAAGGGCAGTGGTTGGGGGGCTACGAGAGGGTACTCAGTTCCACTATAGTTCGAGTTTCTTCAAATATGGACCCCAATAGGGGCCCATATATTTGGTATACTAGGAGGCCTGTATAATAGATGGGGGGGGGCCGAAAAATTTTGACCGTTTCACTTGCTCTTAATTTTCACATAAACTACTGGATAAGATGAGAAAAGGGTGTGAGTAAAATATGTGAAATCTGTCCCAGAGTAGTGGTGCAAACAGCCTTGGCTAGGAGGGGCCCCTTTACCGCCAAAAGTAGGTCAATTTTGCAATTCGTCTAGATCTGCTGAGTTTCTTTGAAGGTGAAAAAATTAACCTGCTTTTTTCTAAACTAATGTAGGATTTTAGGCATTTTAGGTTTTCCCCTGACTTTAGTTAGTATGACGGGGGAGGGTCGGTAAGATACACGAATACACTCACTCTATGAGCCGAACGAAGTAGTGGAAAATTTCCCACCTCACAGCATTTTTTCTAGTTGTGTCACGTGTCCCGAAGTAAGCGAAAAATGTGCACACTCAAAAACAACTTTTGGGCTCTCCCTTAAAAACTTCCAGGATCTGCCCCTGGTCCGGGGTATATCACTCCTCCATTCTTCCCTATCCTCCACCTTTCCTTTCATATCCACATATGAAAGCTTAATCAAATCATCTAACATGTGGTTGTTTGTTTGAAGGAGGTAAGGAAGACTCATTCTGAGAGTGAGAGGTTGATCAAGTGGGTCATGGTTTCAACTAGAACTATTATATGATATGTGTGATATATATATATATATATATATATATATATATATATATATATATATATATATATATATATATGTATATGTATATATATATATATATGTATATGTATATTTATATACATACATGTACATATATCATTACATACAGATATACATGTATATATATATATATATATATATATTATAAGTGAATGATTATGTGGTGTTTATGCTCCTCAGGTTGTGTTTAGAGAGGAATAGAAGCAAAGGTTTTGGGAGGAGTTTGATGAAGTGTTGAGTGTGTGTGGCATAGGGGAAGAAATAGTAGTGGGAGGAGTTTTAAATAGGTGTGCAAGAAAATATGGAATGGGATATAGTGTTGCACATGTTGGGTATGGTTATAGGCAAAATAAAAAGGAGGGTATTGCTATACTTGTAGCAGCGGTGCTGTATGATCTTGTGATTTGCAATTCTTGTTTGAGAAGAGAGAACAGCATCTAATCACGTATGTAGAGAGTTGAGGACAGTCACAAATAGATTTTTTGTTGATACGGAGGGAGGACAAATCTAAATGTAATGATTGAAAAGTTATTAGAGGAGAATGGGATGAAGAACAACCTAAAATTAGTTATAAATTAGTTATTAAATTAGTTATTAAATTAGTTGTTATGGATTTCATGTGGGTGAGTAAGAGGATCAAAAATAGAAAATCAGGTATGGAGTGAGTGAAGTGTGAAAAATTAAAGGAATAGAAGCAGACGTCTAAGTTGGAGGCTGAAGTTGAATGGACTATAGGGGATTAGAAAATCACTTGTGCGTTGAAGTGGCCAAAAGTTACAAAATATGGCAGGGCAGTGTTAGGTGTAGTAAAGGTAAGTAGAATAAAAGTGAATAAAGAATAAAGTTTGGTGATGTAATAAGCCGGTGCAGGAGTTATTGAGGGAGAAGAAGGCACTTAAGAAGTGGAGGAATACTAAGACTGAAGAATAGAAGGAGAAATTATAAGAAGTTAGAGAGGAAAGTAAGGAGAGTGGTGGCAGTGGCAAAGGCCAGAAGGTTGACGACTTCTATCAGAGATTAGGTAGCAAAGATGGCGAAAAGGAGATTTATCAAGTATCTAGGCTATCAGATTATTTCCTTTAATGAATTTCACACTCCTCAAAGAAGCGATTTGTGGAGTGTGAAATGTATTAAGGGAAGTAATTGGATAATGTAAATAGATGATGGAGCAATTGTGGAATGTTGTGAGTGCATTTTTGTAATTTGTTAAATGAAGGGGTAAATGAGGTCCTTGAGGATGAATTGGGTGGCAAAGGATTGCTGGATTTAGATGTACAAAATTAAATTTTGATTTAAATTTAACAGCTGAAGACATTGAGAGGGCATTAAATAAAATACATAAAGGGCAAAGCGGTGGGGTTGGATGGTATCCTGGTGGAAGGGTGGATGATAGTTGGCACCTGTTTGACAAAATGTTGTGGAGGAGAGGTTGCCAGAAGAATGCAGGTTGCGTTGTTTAAAGGCAAAGAGGACATTCAAGAACGTAAGAATTATAATGGTATTAAGATGTTGAATTATACAATGAAGGTATGGGAAGGAGCAATGAGAGTAGGTTGAGTTTGGGTTTATGACTGGAAGGTCGACAATGGAACCAATCTATATGTTGAGACTAATAATGGAGAAGAAAAGGAGATGGAGAATGAAAATGCAGATGTTATTTTATTGACCTAGAGAATTGTACCTAGAGATGTTAATTTATTGACCTAGCCTATGAAATGGCACCGTGTTACTTGGTGAGAGAAATTCTGAGGAAGAGGAAAGTAAACGAGAGGTATGTTGAGTTAATCAAAGATATTTACAGCAGGATGCGGACCAGTGTGGTGAGAATGGAGAGTGTACATTCGGAGAATTTTGAGGTGAAGATTGGTGAACATAAAGGATCCACTCTAAATCCTTTATTTATTTATTTTCATTATGGATGAGTTGCTTAGAAGTTATTTAGGAGGCCTCATGGTGCATGCCTTGCGTAGATGATTTGGTGATAGTTGGAGATACAGTGGAGAGTGAGATGATGGAAGATGTGAGAGAGGCTTTGGAAAGTAAAGGGCTGAGGAAGAATCAGAGCATAAGGAAGAATCAGAGCATTCAGAGAGTAAATAGAAGGGTGAGGGGATAGACGAAGATAGACTTATAAGTAAGTTGATGGAGCTAAGGAACGTAACAACTTCAAGTGCTTAGGACCTATTATAGAAGGGGATGGTCAGCTGGAAAAGGAGGTTACAAATAGGATCCAGATTTGGTGGGCAAAGTGGAGGGCAGCTAGTGGAGTGCTGTGTGATAGGAAAATACCACCAATCTATAAGGAGAATTCTAGAGTTCGGTGGTTAAGCCAGTAATGATATACGGTGCTGAGTGATGGGCACTAAAGAGGGAAAGTGAGCAAAGATGGCATGTGGCAGAGATGAGAATGCTGCTTTTAATGTGTAGTAAAAATAGGAAAGATAGAATATAAAATTAACAAGTGAGAATGAATTTGAGTGTTGTGGGGATTAAGGATAGATTGGCTCTGTCGAGATTGAGATTGCATGGTCATGTAGCAGAGGGGATGTAGTGAAGAAAGTTTGGAGGGATAAAATGGATGTTAAGTTTAAGAGAGGTAGACCACAACTGACTTGGGATGCAGTAATTAAGAGAGGTGTGAAAGATAGGGTATTGACTGATGATATGGTATGGGACAGATAGGAACGGAGGTTTATTCGTATCAAGACCCTACTTAAACTGCGTTTTAAGGGAAGATGACGATGAAGTGAATGATTGATATAGCTAAATTGGATGTTTCTACTGATTGATGTGACAGTGCCAGCACAAGGGTTACTCTGCTTTCTTTTCACTCCATCATTAAAATCGATTGCCTTTGGCTCCGCTTTGTCAGCAGCATGGAAGGTAACATTTTAGAGCATGGCGCTGATGAAATTGACGCTTGTCCTACGTCTACGAATAGTGTTCCTTGTTTAGCACTTGAATCTCTGGATTCCAGTGGTTTTGATTGCATGGCAGCCAACATCATATCAAGCACTAATTCTGTTCTAACAACTGACACCCCAGCAAGTAAATGTTCTGCTGATGCAGATGATACCTGTTTTGCTAATAGTTTTGACTTTGTCAATAATAATGACTTGAAAGTGATACAGAAGTCCTGGAATCAGAGTAAAATAAAGTGCCAAGATGACCTAATTCTTATTCATTCCAAGTCACTTGCATCGGACAATCCTATTATTGTTGGTTGTGAATTAAGCATAAAGGAGGCTTTGTCTGCAAGAAGTGCAGCTTTTAACGAAGTTGGAAAAGATCCTGAAATCAATGGTGACATTTCAACGGATGACGAGGATGTTTTTGATAAAACTGAAATTGATGAAGACAGTAGTAGTGAACAGATTGAATGCTTGCTAATGAAGAAGTGTTTACCGTCAACCTACATTACCGGCACTGAGACATCTGGACAATCTGGGTCACACAAAGGCACTGATACTCAACTGCATCCTGAGTCTTCAATGGGAAATGTTGATTTATTTTACACTGATGTACTTGAGCAGAGTGTTTTGACAAGCTCGCCAAATAAAGCCTCACCTCATTTGCATGTATCGACGACCGGAAAGCATTATGAAAACGGCTCGACTTTGGGGGACAGTCTTGGTTCTGCGATGGTGAATACTGACTGTGGTGAAGTGACGCTGGCTAGGGCGGCTAGTTGCAAAAGAAGATCTACAGCAGGTGTTGGCAAGAGAAAGGTAAGTACACTTCAAAGTAGGCCTACTGGCTATTAACTGAATTCATAATCATTTGTGGTATATATTCGCCTTCCATTGTCCAATTGTCTGAATAATATATGCTCATATACTGAAATTTCATTTTTAGTTTGTATTTTGCCTCTCCTATACATGAAAGCCGGTATAACTCATAACTCACGGAATATTTTATAAGTTACAGTTAATAGAATACAATAAATTAGAAGTGAAAGGTTTCTTCAGGATATCTATTAAAATTGTATAGTTTATTTAGAGCAAACTGTATGACCTAGCATGATCATCAGTTTCATCCCCTTTCCTAAAGTTCATTTTTCATCATTGCTCATCTTTATCACTGAGGAAGATATTGAAATCCTTGTATTTGAATTTGAATGAATAGAGAAAAATTAGTTGATATTTATTATTTATATGACGTTTGAAGATAATTTTTTGCTTTGTTGCTGATTTGACTTCGATATAGGTTGAGGCAGTAGTAAGGGTTTTATGTAAGCGCTGCTCTATGCAATATTCCACAATAGCATGTGGAGTATTGCATATTTCAGCTAATTATTTCCTCTATCTAGTAAGGCTTTTTAAGGATTTTAAGGCTTAAAGTTTGGATGACAGGGTTCAGAAAGTCTTAAGAGTGGCAGTTAAAGTATTCCAAACAGTCCAGAGATGATAAATGCCCAGAAACCCTTCTTTGTTTTGAGCTATAGTGAAACGTACAGTAAGCAAACAGTATAAGCAGATCGAAGTATCTGACACGCGGACAGTAGTATAATTGTTTTTTGCTCTACTGCTGTTTGTTATTTGCGAGGTTCATATTGAGTGCCCCGTTACTGTCATGCATTCCAGATATGAAACTGTCGTAACTCGTGGCATTCGCTGTTTAGTATTCTTATTGAAATATCTAACTGCTTGTGATTTTCAACTAAATCTGAATGGCATTTGGAATGTTTTAAAGAATTGATTGTTCTTTATTTCAGGTAAATGTTAATAGTTGGCCATACTTTTAGCTTGGTTGTATATTTCAGTTTGCAGATACCAGGGTGTTTCGTTTATGTTGTTCTTTATGTTTCGTGGGTCTAAACAAAGGTTCAGTCTTGCTATTCCTCAACTCTTTGCATGCCTTCTCCTTCAATTCCTCCTTTATATCCTCATTCCACCACCAAACCTCTTTATCCACCATTGTCCTACCTCCCTTAACTATCGTCCCTTCACTACGTTTTCTTAGAACGTTTTCTAACTTTCTTGGCCACTTCAAACCGCAAGTCATTAGCTGATCCCACTGTCGTCCATTAAACTTCAGGCTCTAACTTCTAATAATAATTATTAATGTACAGAAAATAATATTACAGAAAACCAAGAGAACTCAAGTGATGGAACAAGAAGTCTCCTGCATTGCGTTGAAGCATCCCAAATGTGATTCAGATGCCAATTCAACTGGATCTAGGAGTTCAGTGGGTGCCACAACAGTCACTAAGTGCGACTTTTGCCAGCTTACATCTCAGCGCAATAAGCTCGGCATCAGAGAGGATCTGCTCATGTGTAAAGACTGTGATGCCAAGGGTAGATATTTTTTATATTAATTAACTCGTTTGTTTCTCGTCCTCGAAATAGGGTTCTATTATGAGCCTAATTATATTATTTCTAAAATAGAAACTTGTATGACGCCGTGCAGTCCTACCCAACTAATGAAATAGTAATGATGCCTTTCAATCTATATGATATAGTTTTAGCGGATCTACATTATTTCATCAATGGCCTAGATGAGAGCCTTATCCAATTGTGATTATCAAATTGTCTATAGAAGCCTTATGCAATTGTGATAAGCAGATGAGCACTATTCAACACAGTTATTGATCGTCGATGATAGAATTCTGCGGTAGGCAAACTAAAGTTAAAGTACATGTATACATACATACATAGGCCTACTTTTTCTCTTAAGCACTCCAAGAGACAGGTCAGACACCACAGACAGACTCCAATAGACAGGTCCGAGGTGCCTATTCATACTGAGTACGCTTTCGCGCTCAATAAAGAGCACTCCATGGATCGAAAAGTTAACCTCGTTGTAAAAGGCTGCAACTTATCCACTGGTATAGCTTTGGACTAGATGGCTACTGAGGTGGAATCCTATTGTCTTCCTCAGTTTTTGCTTATTCGCGTATTGCGACATGCCCAGTTAACGGTTGGTCTATTCTTTATATATACATATCTTCTAGTGCAGGGGTTCTTAAACTGTGGGTCGCGACCGGAAAGCGGGTCGCGAGGATGGTTTCGGTGGGTCGCCAAGGGTCTCCAAAAACATTAAAAAACATAAAACCTTACATTAATCTTTATTACATTTCTGTTTATTAGAATTTAATGTTATCATTTCACCAGTGCCCTGAAGGTATGTGAGTCTTACGGTGCAGTTTCAATGCAGTTTGCTATTCAGCCAACATAACGTGACATGACTATGAACTAGTTACTACTAGGAGCTTCAGCTGCGATTGACAAGCTGCAGCAGAGGCTGTCTGAAACTTGTGTAGGGCCTGTAGGCCTACTTGACATTTGAGATACATAATTGTTCTGCGCTTTACGCATACTTTAGCCTTTACTTAAAATTCTATCAAATGGAAAAAGATTTACAAAAGAAAAGAACGTCGACATAATTTGAGGATGAGGTGAGCACAGCATCTACAAGCTGTGAAGCAGATAGAGATGATTCAAGTATTGAGGATAGTACGTCAGAGTCTGATAGTAAACTTCTGTCGGCTACTGTTGCTGGAAGTGTAAAGAATCCATGTTCCTATCGGAAATACGGCGATTAATATTTGAAGTATGGCTTTGTGTGTTGGTCCAGATGATCATGAAAAGCCTCAATGTTTTGTTTTCTCATAAGTGTTGGATAACACCAGTATGAAACCGTCAAAATTGATGCGTCATATGATAATAAAAAATAATTAAAAAATAAAAGTTTTATAAATACAATACAAAAACCTTAAACGAGGATATCTTGCTTTGTAATGAACTTTCAATTAACGAGAACAACTGGAGAGGAAGTTTTTAATTGTGTCAAAAATCAAAAAATTTATCTCAGATAACAAACTACAGTGGTCTGACTGTGCAGGAATTTCTACAGACGGTGCAGCCTCAATACAATGAGGTTCATGCTGGATTATTTCAGAGCATTAAAAACGTTGCTATCAAGAGGGAAAGTTTTGCAAATAATTTTTGAACTGAGAAATGAAGTACTTGTTTTCCTGCTGAACAAGAATTTGTATCAGTCAGTAACAGATAGCCTGACTGATCAGTTTTAGTTGTCAAACTTGCCCTATGTAGTGGATAATCTCAAATCTGGTAGTTAAACTTGCCCTATGTAGTGGATATCTATTATCTAGTGGATAAAATGGTATACATCTTTGGTAGGCTATGTTCTACGATCTAAATCTGAGCCTACAGCGAAAAGAAAGTGATCTGTTTCGACACACAGATAAAATAATAGCATTTGTGAAGAAATTGAAGCATTGGAAAACACGCATAGAAGAAGGTAGAATGGACATGTTTTCTTGCTTGTCAGATATCCTTACTACAGCAGAAACTGCTGCCATATCAGCTTCCATAACTACCGTAATAGCTAACCATCTACATTTGCTTTCCAGGAAACTTTAACAATATTTCTTGACAGAGCCAAACTCTGATCTTCAGTGGATAAGAAATCCATTCGATGTAGATATCAGTTTACTATCACTTTCTGCAGTAACTGCATGAGGCAAAATTAATGGAGCTTTCGTGCTATAGGTCGTTGTGAATGAAGTGTGACGCTTTGTGACTTTCAAATTTTTGAATTTATGAATCTTCAGAATATCCAGAATTGTCAGAAATATCTATAACAGGCTAACAGCGCTGCTATCATAATCATTTACTACCACTTATTCTTGCGAAAGTGGATTTCACTGCAATGACTGCTGTGAAAACGAAGTACAGAGCTAGGCTGAATGTTTCTGACGACCTACGGCTGTGTCTGTCACCACTTGCTCCACGCATTGATCTTCTTATTAATGCTAAGCAAGCGCATCCATCCCACAAATAACAATTGAATACTACTGGCTAATTAGCCGCTAATGTAGGTAGTGCCACTGCAGAATTGGGCAACCGCAAACAATCTGCCACGTGTACGTAAGAGGTGACTAAAGGCAGGAGCTGACGATGGCAAGAGGGGACCCACCTCATCATGAAATATTTTCCCCTAGGATTACATATTAATTAATCCACCTAGCTGTGGAAGGCAACGGGAAACCACCCCAGAAGCCATATTTTTTCCCAAGCTATAGGCTACATAAGGTATGGATAAGGCTTAGACTTTGTGAAGGGATTAACTTGTTGATCTAAGGAGTGCTTTTATGGAGCGAGAAAACAGACTTTGTGTATGAATATGCCACTTGGCAGTGCACTGAAGAAGAAGAGTAGCTAGTGCAGCCGCTAACATAGGTAGTGCTTATTAGCCTTCCGCTTTACTTTGTAGGTTGAAAACACATCTCTTCCCACCATAGATCCGTCAAATCAGACAGATACCGTATGGTCATCTCTTGATAAAAATTCATCCATAATTCTTGCTAACTCAATAGTTTATTCTAAACTTGACTACTGTATTTCATTGCAATATGGTTTACCTTCTTCTCTCATGCATTTGCAACGCCTTTCAGAATTCGCTAGCACTTGTTGTCTGTAGATCCTCAAGGCTTCAGGCCACCTCCAGTTCCTTGTTGAATAATATAAACTACATTAGCTTCCTGTGGTTCAAAGAATTAAGTATAAAATTGCTCTGTTAACTTTCAAAGGACTTCTCTTTTGGTAAACCTTCCTACCTTTCTGATCTTTTAATCCAATATCAACCTTCTCGTAAGCTTTGTTCTTCTGATGCCAAACTTCTCAAAATTTCTAATATTCTCACTTCATTACGTAAACGTTCATTTTCTTTCGCCGCTCCTACTGTTTGGAACTCTCTGCCTCCTGATCTTGTGCTTATGTTCTACTATTTCCACTTTTTGTTGTAGGTTGAAAACACTTCTTCCCACCATAGATTTTTTTCATGTTTCCTGACTATTTTTTTTATCACCGGACCGGCACCGTTTAGGATCTTTTTCTTTCGCTTCAACGCATGTTTTGTCAGATTGTTTGGGGTGAATCGATTTGTAGTGGCATGTGATGGGGAGACATCTCTGTTTCCTGACATCATCAAACGGACTTTAAAACTTTAACCTTTATTATTATTATATTATTAACTAATTTAGTAAGTTATATTGTTCAGTACAAGTTTTAATGTGACAGTTAATTTTGTTCCGGAAGACGGTAGTAAATATTTGTATCTTTCTATTAATTTCGTAAATCATCAGTTATCCGTGTATTAAACTATTTAATAAAACGGTAACAATGACACTAATATAAAATAATACTAGGTGGATTACTATTTTCGTATCATAATCTGATCATAGAAAATAGTCAGGTTACATGTAACTGCAACAGACATGTCGGTCGGTGAAGTTATAAATCAAGATCTACAGTGTGAATCATAAAAGTGCAATTAACTATTCTCTATCTCATGTCAATATGCATTTGTTGAGGTTCAAGCAATTCTACACATTACTGTGTCATCTATATTTGTAGTAGGTCTAATATACGACAGTGTATTGGCTATATTTTTGTTGGGTGGCTGGATTATTTGGGGACTGGTTGTGTTTTCGTTGGGGGACCACAGTCTCAGGGTGGGGATCAGGGGTTCGGCCGTATTTTGGCTTCTGAGCTAGATGTATCTATACTATATTACTTACGTATCCATTATATACATCATTCATCGTATGAATCATCCATCGTACTTATGCCCATAAGGGCATAAGTACGATGGATGATTCATACGATATTTACTATCTACGATGGATGAAAAGAAAAATAGGCAAGTGATGCATTATAGGCCTGATGCAGAAGATGCAAACAGAAGATAAGGATGATTTACCATACAGTATTTATGTTTGCATATAGCTCACCCGTCATGCATGGACTACTCGGAGGAGTTGTCGGCAAGAGCAGCAAGGTCTCCCTGGCAGTGCATGGACTGCAAGACATGCAACGTCTGCAATGACTCAGGAGATGCTGTGAGTTTGTTGTTGCTTATCATTTTATTGATTTAGCATTGGTAATATAGCTCTCATAGTTGACAACAGTAAAATTTTAATCATATTGTAATTATATTTCATTTCTGATTGTTTTTTAATCGGGGACAATGGCTAAATTTAATACTTACATAGAATATAACACTTGGAAATTTTATATCAATTTTAAATTTTTTTGGAACGTCTAGACCTGCTTTTCTATTTTCTTGCGCCATTTGAATCATTTGTGGATATTTTTGACTCATAATTTTAGAGGGATTCATAGCAAAACGATTTGCACATATCCAGGAAAAATTCTGGTGAAGAATGGATGAGATATGAGTTAGTTTCTAGTTGGAATCATGACTGGAAAAGGAAACATGTAGTTGTGTGCCGTTTGATAGAAGAGAAAATTTATGGTGGTATGGTCAAGTAGGTATCTAAGTGGAATATTAAAGAGAAGAGCAATGGACCTAATACCAAACCTTGAGGAACACCGAGTAGTTGCGGTAATTCAGAAGAGCGATCTTGACTAATAACGACAAAATATGTGCGACATGATAGACATGTTATGAGAAGAGAAAAGGGAGAATTAGCAATGCCAAGGCAGGATTTAAGCCTATTTACTATAATGCCATGGCCTATTGCATCAATGGCAGCAGAGAGATTTAGAAAGAACCAAGGCAGAAACCTGTTTACTGCTCACGGCCAAGCTAAGATCGTTATGGATACAAAGAAGAGTGATTTCTGTAGAATGGAGTTTTCTATAGACAGATTGATAATAAGAGGGAGAAGGATAAGAATCAAGATGACTGCATAAACGAGTATAAATTACCTTATCAAGAAGTTTAGGGATGATGTTAAGATTGGAGATAGAACTTGAAGACCATTCTTTGGTAGAGAAAGCTTTTTTAGCAAATGATATAATACAGCTTGTATATCGTTTGTATATCATTTCAACTTGTTTGACAGAGGTTGCGAAGACATTTATTGAGAGTGAGAGGTTAATCAAGTGTGTAATGGGAGCAACTAAAACATCAATACAAGATGTTAGCAATCTTGCAGGAATGACATCAAGGCAGCAAGATGAGTCGATTGAGTGAAGAATAAAATTGTGTTTTTCATCCAGTGTAGCTGGTTCAAAACTAGAAAGTAGTGGTGGCTCAGGCATGTTTACAGAAATGTTGTCGGTGCTAATGGAGTTGGATGGTATAGAGCTACAAATTTTGGTAATTTTGTCATCGACAAAGGTGAGAAAATTAAGAAGAGTGACTTGGGAATGTTGCGATCAAGTAAAGAATCAAGTGCACCTCATATTTCTTGGGGCAATTCTGATCTACGAGATAAGATTTTGATAACATAAATTTTTATCCGAACGAATCATTTTATAAAATAATTTTCGTCGTTTGAGGTACGTGGTCTTAATGCCTGAATTTTGCAGTTGAGGAATATTTTTCAGATCCTTCCTGAACTTTGTTTGGAGTCCGGAGCGTTCAGATTTTTGTTTGATGATTTCTTCAGAAATAAGGGGTTTCCTAGGGATTGAGCGGCAATGAATAGTCCTGAGTGGGGCATACTTATCTAATATCGAAGAAATTAAGGAGCTATACTGAACATTCTGCAACAGTTCAAGTAGGATTAGAATACAAAGATGATACACGATACGATATCAACAGGGAAGACATCAATGTCAATAGAAGAGAGTTTACTGCAGGTTTTAAGTGTTGTGGGAGGGAGTAAATTAATAGTCACAGGCAATTTACAGAAAGTTGCACTGTGATCTGATATTGAAGGATAAAAGAATCCACGAACAAGAATTGACATATTGTCGCGAGTAATGAGCAAATCAAGAATATGGCTAGAGGAGGGTGTAGGGAAAGATATGTGTTGTTTGCGATCAAAGGCATCAAGTGTGGATAAAAAGGAAGCTGATTGATAATGTGGAGCAACGAGATGTAGAGCATTGTTAAATTTGCACTATATGTAGTTGAATTCCCAGTGGTCTTATTTATACTTGAATTGTGTTGCATAATTTTAATATGGGTGATAAATTTTGATGATGAAAGACTGCTACAGATTAAGACTGAAGTTTACTTTTTACTAGACGTTACGAGTTGATTCATGCCTGCGACTGTCACTTAGATACATAAGCGACAGTCGCAGGCATGAATAAAGACATCAAAATTGAAGAATTGAACTCCACACAGACATCTATGTAGACATATTACTTCAGAATCATGTACAACATTTAATTGATATCTAGGGGAAGCCATCACAGCAAAGGACAACATTCGAAATTAAAATGCATAATCAATCAATCAATCAGTAAGAATTTAACGTCCGGTTCCTTGCCATAAGGTAATGTCAGGGACGTCTCTTGCAGACTCTACACAAACAGGCGCCAAAGCACCACACGATGACGACTGAGTACACAGAGACCACAAGAGACAGCGAGATCAAAACAGTGCAAGTCCAAGATCCAAGGCAAGCGGGTCAAAGCTTAGACCTATGGTGGAAAGAGATGGGGTTTTAGCTTGCCAAGGAAAGTACCAATTCAATTACAAGATAGAAGATAGTGTGGCAGAGAGTTCCATTTTGTCGGAGCAGAAAACATGAAGGAGCGTCTGCCCATGGCAGATTTAATATTTAGTACAGTGAGAAGGTTTTTACTAGAGGAACGAAGATTACGAGAGGATTGATAGATTGATAAAAGATCAGCTAGATAGGATGGTTTACCATAATTTAAACTTTTGAAGGTCAATGAAGCTATCTTGAATTTTATTCATTTGGAGACTGGTAGCCAGTGCAGTTTCTTAATTTCTTAAAGAAGAGGTGTGGGATTTGTGTATTTTTACATTACGGACGACTCAAGAAAGAAAATTTTGTACATGTTGGAGCCGAATTAGAGAGGTCTTCGGGAGATCATTCAACCGGGAGTTACAGTAATCTAGTTTAGAATGGACAAGCACATTAGCTAATACAGTGGCGGAATTAATATCAAGGAACTTACGAATTTGATGTAATTGCCGAATATGGAAAAAAGAAGGACGACAGACTGCTGAAAAATGAGTTTTAAAGTTTAGATTTGAATCCAATATTACACCAAGGTTACGTGCAGAATCTGTGAGTATTAAGGAGATTTTGTTAAATGTTATGGTTGAGCTAGTTATTTTTTTACCCTGCTGTGGGGTGCCGATGAGATCGTATTCCGTTTTTGAAGGATTGACAACAAGCTGATTAGCGCAAAGCCAGGAGTGAATTAGATCAAGGGTAGATGTAAGCTTGGGCAGAGCATCAGAAGAATCGGACTAGAGAACGAGATGTAAATCTGGTAGCATAGTATAATATAGTATTATATGGTATACATATATACATATATAGTAGAATGTGGTATGCATAGTATAATTGAAGTCTGTGTCAGTTAGAACAACTAATTATAGGCCATACTGTAATTTAAATAACGGACGTAGAAAGTGACGGTAAGCAGCACCAATTCCACTATAATTCTGCTTCTGCTATAACTTACAGAGTTTCCTTGCTTATTGTCTGTTTTAAGAGTTTTCGTTATTTTCTGAATCTTTTCATGACTATTACAAATAGCCACTACTAATAGCCTTTTGATAGTGCAGAGCGCAGCTATCTGGGATTCAAGAATAATAGCGCAAAATCAGCTAATTATTTCCTACTTCTCCAGAACCACAGTTTTAAGCTTCATGTTTCGTGATAACTTCATTCCTTAATATCCTTCATCCATTATTGAGTGATCCAAATATTTGGAATTATTTATCTGTTCTAACTCATACAGCATTCATTACATTAATAGTTTTCTTCTAAGGTATTCTCATCGCCTTGATTCTTTGAAATTGATCTTCTTGAGATACCTCAATGCCGTGGTATTTTGAACTTCAGTGATCTTCTGGCTGTCCTATCGCACTTTCAATGCAATAATATCTTGGTCTTAGCTAATCTCCCATCTTCAAAAGCGATTCTTCCTCAGTATATCGTACTGCCTCTAAGTGTTGTCTCTGTTAAATATGACTATAGCCCTACAAATATTTGACTATATTTATATTTAAAATTTTAGTTCAAATTATTGTTTTATATTTACTATAGATTCATTTGAATTTCTGGTCTTTTTAACCATATTTTTGTGATATAATTAGTTAAATAAACTCTCTCTCTCTCTCTTAGTGCACTGCCTACTGGCAGGTCCATGATATATAATGATTCCACTCTTCTCTGTCTTCCGCTTTCCTCTTCATATCCACATATGCATAGATCTTTAAATAATCAAACTTACCTAATCTCGGCCTGCTTCTGCCTCTTTTCCCTTGCTTTCTACTTTCTGTGACCTCTATTAATAGACCTTCCTCCTTAGGATGTGTCCTATCCAACTCTTATTCCTATTTCTTAATTCATTTATCAGCTGTCTATCTGTACCAACTATTTCCAGAACTTCCTCATTTGTAACCTTTGAGTCCAGCTAATCTTATCAATTCTTCTCCAAATCCACACTTCCAATGCCTCCAGTTTCCTAATATCTTCCTTCCTTAAGGTCCATGTTTTACATCCATACAATGCGTGGTCCAAACCAAAGTTTTCAATATCTTTATGTTTGTGTCTTTCTTTTGACTTTTTGTTAAAGGTTATTTCCTATCACCAAAGGCCGCTTTTGCTTGTACAATCCTACTGCATATTTCAATCTCACATTTACCGTCATCGGTTATAGTACGACCCAAATATTTGAAACTCCTTACCTGTTCCAATTTAGTACCATTTATCGTTATTTTAACTTCACCTTTATTGTTGGACACTCTTTAAACCTTGGTCTTTTGATATTAATCTTCATGCCTTATCTCAATGCCGTATTATTCTGCCTATCCATTATCTTCTGCAGTCCAGTGTTGCTGCCCGCTACCATTCCTTGGTCATCTGCAAATATTACATCTTGTAACAATTTTCTTCCTACTTGTATTCCTTCATCCATGTCTTTCATGACTTCCTCCATAATTGCCTCAGTGTAAATGTTAAACAGCAGCGGTGAAGTGTTGCAACCTTGTATTACTCCACGTCCTATTTCGCCTTCTTCTGAATATTCTTGTTGGATTTTGATTACTGCTCGTTGATTCATGTAATAGTTTAAAATTAGTCTGCTATCTCTCCAGTCAGTTCCTATTCTTTTCAATATATTCATCATCGTTATCCAATCAGTCCTGTCAAAGGCCTTCTAAAAAGCTTACAAAATCGTCATTTCCATATTCTTAGCTTCTTTCGCAAAGAACCCGCAATACCCCTTTTGCTTCTCTTCTGTCGCATCCATTCCTAAAGCCAAATTGTGTCTAGCTCTGTATTATATCTGGTTTCGACTGAATGCGCTTATTTATTATCTTTAATAAGATCTTCAATGCAGGAGGTATTAAACTGATTGTTCTGTAATCGGAATACTCCACAGCATTGGCTTTTTTGGGAATTGGGATCATCACTGACTTGGTAAAGTCGTCTGGTCAAATACCTGTATTGTACACTTCCAGATATACCCATACATACATCAATTAACTTATTGAGTGTTTCTCATTACTGCATTTTCAAGAATTCTGCTGGGATATCATCTATTCCGGCTGCTTTCCCCTTTTTCATGCTGTTAATTGTAGAATAGATTTCCGCCTTCATTATATCCTGGCCCCTATTATCGTTTTCTACTATATTTTCTTCTTCTATTTTAAATTCCTCTTGAACTGGCTTCCCAGTCTTATCATACAATTCCTCTACATATTCTCTCCATCTTTCTTTTTCTTCTTCCAGCTCTGTCTTCAATTCCCCATCTTCACCCAATATACCAATGTTGTTTGCATCTCCTTTCTTTTTCCTATCGGTTCTTGTCGATATCCTGACTTCCTGGTATAATAGATCTGACCTCCGTCTTCTATATATGAACCTTTATTACACCATCAAAATGTGTCAGCAAGTTACATACAATAAACAAACAAAAAATACCATAACAGTGCATTAAAACAAATACAGCTGCATTATTGAAAATAAACCAAAATAAAATAAAAATAAAAATATATTGCATAGATATCCTAATTATCTACTTAATGCATGGCTAATTAGTCCTTTCGCATTATTTATACATATATTTATTAGAATTTATTTTTGACTTTTACAGGCCTTCATGACCAAATTACATTTATGTTTAATGTATCTCTCTTTGATGCTTTGCACTTTAAATATATACAGACATAATATAATATAATCTTTTTCCCTAATCTTAAATATCTTGCATATTGCTCTACTTAGAGTAAAGTCCAGGCTATTTAAATCCGACGCTGTTAGATCAAGCGCCCCAATGGCATAGGTTAAGATTGAGATATCCATTGTTTCTAATAGATGCACTGTAACACTAACATTAGACAAGGGACCTAGTTTAGAAAACAAAGTATTAAATGCTGAGTAAAATGTACATTTCACATCTGAGAATGAAACTTTAATTTTTTTCCCACAATGGTCACACCCAGATATTTGGTTTCTTTAACCCACAGTATGCTCTTATTATTGGCAGTTACGCTAGGTCCCGTATTCCAGTATCTTTTTCTAAATCTAATACAGTATGACTTATTTGTATTTAATTCAAGACCTACATCATTAAGACTTTTACAACATATATTAATCATAGTTTGTAATTCACTTTTCGAAGGCGAAATTAATATAAGATCGTCGGCATACATGAAGGAGCCATAGCATATATTGTTCATTCTACAACTATATTTAGGTAATTTCATCAAAATATTGTCCACATATGCTGAGTATAACACAGGCGATAGAACGCCTCCTTGATGAACACTACAAGTAATTTTAAAATCTCCGGAGTTGCATATTCCCCATCGTATTGTAGAACTCAATTTAGAATACCAATCAGATAGAACTTTAACTAAGCCTACTGGAACTGATCGTTGTAGAAGCTTATAGAATAGACAATTATGATTAAGACGATCACACGCTTTACTGACATCTAAACAGCAAATATTAACGGTTGAGTCATTTGTAACAAAGAAATCAATAACCATTCTTACACTAAGGATAGCATGTACAGTATACACTTCCTAGATTTATCTTAAAGCCAAATTGTCTGTCATTTGAATGTAAATATTTACCAAAAATAAAAAGTATACACTGCTCAAATACTTATGATATTATCAGACTTAACGTTATACCCATAAAATTATCTAATTTTTGAACACCTTTACTGGCATAGGCCTTTACCAAAACTTGATGGAACATAACCTGTAACAAATATAATATAGAAAAGTTTGGCCAGTACTACATAAATACTAGGAAGAGCATAGTCTAAATGTTCTCTCTTTAGATTATCAAATCCAGGTGATTTACCTTTATGAAGCTTTGAAATTGCAATTTCAATTGCCGTTGCATTAAACAAGCAATTGCTTAGTTCATTTACATTATTTAATTTTAGTAATTCGGTTCGATTTTGCAACAGGCTTTTATATTTATTACATATTTTTGTATTAAATTCACAATCCATGTTATTAGATCTGTGTTCAAAATGTTTTTGAATTTATCAGCTGCAGATTCTTCAGTCTTCACTGTCTGTGTCTTACAATTTAGGCAGTATAGTGATTTTGTCACATACTTTATACTTCCATGTGGTCCAGAATTTAAATGAATTTTGGTTATTGAGTGAATTTAACTGCGAGTTTGATAAATCTATTTTCTTTTCTTTTTTCTTTACTTCAATTATTTTTTTGTACTGATTTTTATCCGCATTCCGTTTATTATATATAACTCCTGAACGAGGCTTACCTGCTATAACCCATTCATTATTGGATTTGATGCAATCTTTCTTTAGAAAACTTAGACTTTCATCCCAGCAATGTTTATAAACATTACAAGTAGTATAAGGAACACAATAATAACTAGCTTGCAACAATGCATCTACAATGTAGATGCTTTGATACTATCTATTACATTAGGATTACAAAGTTCACGCATGTTTACATTATATTGCAGCTTAATACACATAGCAGATAACTCATTCAGCAATGGATCAAGTAATCTTCTGGTATAATCAAACTATGATTGTTTGTCACACCTGTCAAATCTAAATCTTCTATTAAAATATTTGCCATCATTGCACACCCTTATATCAGATCTAATGACATTAGCAGTCACATAACTATTATCATGACATACATAATTAATTATTCCAATATCCTTAGCGAGCACTATATGAACAATTTCGTTATCAGAAAAATTAAGTGGTATTAAAAATTTATCATAATTTAATACATGTTCTATCATACTTTCGGAAATGCATATAATCAATTATACTTGAACAACCCGTCTCTAGAATATAGCGTCTGTCTCTAGAATAGAGCGTCTGTCTCTAGAATATAGCGTCTGTCTATTTTTGTTACTGAAAGTATATATACAGTCACCCCCACTGTATTGTTGTATATCAAGAAATTTCAAATTATACATTTTTAGGAAATTTCTTATTATGACAGATTGTTCACTATTTTTGGTGAGATATACATTCAAGTCACCTCACAGTGGGCCAGTATCATCATATTCTGCTAAATTATCACAATTTTCACTCCACCAATGATCTTTTGCTTTGTCTGTAATTCTTCTAAGCTCATTGTTTAGACTTCTATAATTCCTTTGGCCATGACAGGTGTCAATATTCCTCCATTTCCTCCTTTCATCCATTTTGTCTAACATCTCACTTGTGATCTAAGGTTGTATAGCCGTGTGTTTTGCATTAAGAAAGCCATATACTTCTTTGCACCTGTTTTAATAGCTTCCTTTAGCAGACACCAGCTCTCCTTTACCCCTGTTCTTTCGCTGTCCTTCATTTTCTTAACTTCTCTTTCTACTGCTTCCTGAAGCTGACTTCTTTTCTCATTCAATCCTTTCAAATTCCATCTCTTACTGCTTTTCTTCTTAAGTATTTTCTTCAGCTGAAGCCCCACGTTTGTCATTGGTAGATTGTTGTCTGATTTAGTATTGGCTCCTTAATAAGCTCTTGAATTCTTCACACTATTCCTGTACTGTTGCTTTATCAGAATATAGTCTATCTGGTATCTTCCCCCCATTCCGGTGCTTCCTAGTTTCTTCCACGTGTAGCGCCTTCTCATGTTTGAACCAGGTGTTGGTGCACTAATCTAACTCCATTGCAGAAATCTGTCCAATTTCTGTCCTCTCTCATTTCTTTTTCCTAGACGATGTTCCCCAATTTCATTTCCTTCTTTTCCTTCACCCACCACCGCGTTCCAATCCCGAGGTCAGTTGGCACCAAGGCTGCCTCACAGATATACCAAGAGGACATTTCAAGTGGCCCAAAAGGATAAATGTGGGCAAGTGGAATGTGAGGACTATGGGTGAACGGGGAAAGTTACAGAATGTAAAGAGGGAAATGGACAAAGGAAAAGTAAATGTCCTAGGGATGAGTGAAGTGAGGTTGTTGAACACTGGAGATTTTGTAAGTGATGGGTACAGGATCATATACTCCGGAGGAGAAAAAAGGGAGAAGGGTGTGGTTGGATAGGAATTTTAGTGAAAGAGTAACGAAGGTTCTTCAGTGCAGTGACAGACTGATGTTAGTGCTAATCAAAGCCGATCCAGTATACTTTGTGGTTATTCAAATATACATGCTTACATCTGCCTCAGAGGATGAGGAAATTTAAGCAATGTACGAAAAAAATTCAAGGAATAATTAAAGGAGAAAAGAAAAAGCCAAAGACTAACCCATTAATGCCCAACTTTTTTTCATCATAATTTTTGTTGACAGCATGTATAAGTCACAATAATGGAATCAGGTGGTTTTTCAGAATTTTTTAAATTTTGTGAAAAATATCTTCAAAAATATATGCGACCCATATATGGGATCGTAGGCACGAATATACGCGTATTTTCAAGCATCGCTTGTGATGTGTTAATTGTTCATTAGACACCAAATGACTATATCTGAGACATCAAATCAATATAGGCAACTAAGAATTGAGGGTCTGGCACATATTGAAATAATTTTTATGGGTAATATGTGCTCCAACAATCCGGTATGGTGCCAAGCTCTGCTCAACACGACAAAAAATTACATGCACTATTTTTCACACTAGCTTTAGCTTAGTCCTATCAGTCCAAAGTATCTCATATTTGTTTTAACTTGCTACTAATATCAAATTTTACAGTGTATAAGGTGTATTAATTTGCAGTACACTTACTGTGCAGGCCTACGTTGCATTTATATTTAGACTTTCCTCTACAGCTCTCACTATGCAGTTATCTTTTGCTGTGGTCTGTGTAATGACCTTGATGATCAAAATGTACATCAGCCAGAACACGGCGATACAGAGAGACTTGATATACAGTGCCCAAGCTTCATCGAAATGTGTATCATATCAAATACACTTGATACACATTTCACCAAAATTGCAGCAAATGCAATTGTTTATCTAGTATTTCTAGTGTCTTGATATGGAGAGTCGTGCATTCTGCATGGCGACATCCGGTCAACATTTATGCGAAGAGTGACCATCATCATTTATTACATGGTATGCTGATGTGCATAGGCTGATATATTTTGATAAATTTGGTCGTTGTCTCTCATTCCACGCCAGAACGCTAGCACAAGTATGTTTGCTGCACCTCAAACACACGCCCTTTCACTCTAGATCTACGCTTGATATCTCCAAGCCGATTTGCAAGTAGCCTGCACGATGGAAATTCGAGGTGAAAATTTGTGAAAGCTGAACTATCAGTCCAACGAACATTGTACATGTTGACTTCTCATGCTAAAGACTTTCAAAATACCCATGTTCTTTCGCATTCTTGCGGTTGGTCAGGGGACATTTGGATACGTGGTCTACGCGGATGGTTCCTGTTGCACCTAGTTCCACTACAATATCAATACCGGTTATAGAGAGATCAACTATAAGCTTTAGAGGGGTAAGCAGGTTGTCATAGTAGAGTTGGTATATCATTCAGTGGTGGAAGTTCTGCTGTCACATTTATACTGTATGTATCCGTGCTGCAATAGGCCTACACTAATACACGGCCGATAGGCCTACTGTATTGAACAGACAAATTATCGCTTGACAATAATCATAAAAAAGTAAAAAATACTATTTCTGAGTGATATAGTAGCATATACTGAAAAAGTTTGGAAATCTAGAAGATAGCAACAAAATTATAGCATTTTACAATGATATGTCAAACCGTGTGTATTCGTGCCTACAATCCCATATATGAGACGCTCGAAAGTGTAACAAATTTTTATGAAAAATTTAAGCCTACGATATTTTCATAATTCACACATTTCTAAGGGCATCTAGGAGTATAACAATCAGCAAAAAATATTTTAGGATTAGGTTTCCAAATAATGAATCTTAGCTTTTTTACTGTGCGAATGTCATTGTTTGTAAAATGAGAACAAGGTGGAGAATTTATGCCTGAGAACTGGAGCGAGGAGACGTATTATTTCGTCATTTATTGATTAAGTGTCTTTAATAATATCCTACAGCACAGCTGTATAATCGTTTTGACGAAAGCAATTGAATTGGTTATTTTTCGCATAGGTTTTGCTAGTGTCCCATATATGGGATCGTAGGCATTAATGGGTTAAATACACATTAATTAAATATTGGAGACTTCTCGTATAACATGTAGTAGTTCACACTTTAGCAGATCTACCTAAACACCGTTATAAAATTTATTTTCTTGCTCAAAAAGAAGAAAGTCCCTTAAATACGGTTCAAGTTCATTAATCCATTAATTCTAATTTTATCTATCTTATGAAGAATAATAGTCTTGAGCCTTGAACCAGTGTGGTACTGCATTATGTTTAGGATGCTATGCTGTTCTGTGATTCGTGTGATAAGGGCTTTCATATGAATTGTCATAGTCCACCAATACTTGATAAGCCAAAAGGTAAGTAGTTATGAGTGATATCAGCCAATTATCAGTAGATATTTTTGTAAAGCTACGCGCTATGCAGAATGCCTCAGTTGTGCTAAATTTACAAATAGGGGTTTAAATATATTAATAAAGTTTTAGCTTCTGCATTAGTATTAATTTATTATAATAATAATGAATAATAAAAACTAGATCCAAACCAACGTCAGAAAGGGCATTCGGTTGGTGAGCGCCTAGGCTCCAGAAATAGCTACAACAACTTAAACGAATGAATCAGTCTATTCGTATCCTAACCTTGGTTAAACTGAGATTTAAGGGAAGATGTGACAATCTCAAGCAAGATTCGACACATGAAACATGGAACTAATAGAAAATCATTACATTGATCATACAGGATTCGTTTACATATCTAGAATCTGATATCATATGCCTTCTTACTATGTTGCATCGCAAATTATGACCCTGACAACATTTCGACATCAGTCTTTACAGATTCTATAGACATATTTGAGGAAAAATATTACTTTATATATAATACAGTTAAGTGTGTTGTAAGTGTGCGTGAATGTGCAGGTAATTGGACATATATATGCGTGTGTACGATCTAGCGAGTGGCATGCTTATGTTTATGTAGGTAAGTGGGTATGTTGTAAGTGTGTTCTGGAACAGCACTTAGTTGAGGATGGCTCTGGTTCAGAGAACTATATGGATAAACTTGATAACACGAATGCAGAGACAGACGTAAACAAGAATCACTTACTGTCTAATATTGGTTTGTCTCACTGCAATTTAATTTGGTATTTTAAGCTTTTAAATTTGTTGATCATTTAGTATGCTAAACTTCTAACTAAATTGTCATTCTTTTTCAAAATTTAACCACAACAAGGAAAGTGTCATTTGATAGACATTTGATCAAAGGTGATTACACCTAGATAATTAGAAACAACCAATTCATTGTTCATTTTACTTGCTGAATGTGAAATGTAGAATCCTAATATATACAGTAGAAGCCCGGGTACGCACTTCTCCCCTCGCTCTTTCTCTCTCTGTCTGTCACACACAAGACGTAATGACTCAAGAGAGGGCGCACTGTGTCTGTCTTCATATCCGTGTCAGGTTTTCACCATTAACTTTGTATTCCTTACTTGATCTTTTTTTAAATATTATGTTTGCAATATTTTATTTCAATTTTCTTGATCAGGAAATTCCTTTTTTCCTTGAACCGATTATGTTGAGCTTTCCTTTTTGGCAATTGCATTAAATTTCATTGTATTTCTCGCTCTGTGTAAATATATTAAAGCTAATAAAATTCTTTAGCATTGTCCATGTTACATGTATAGAATAAGTCGCGAATCACCTTAATATGGTATATATTAATCATTACTTATTGTATATGACTGGCGAATTGGCATTTAAATTTAAGAATGTCAACATCTTTAAAATTTTAAAATTTGCTAGGAGCGGTTAGCTATTGCAATCATAATTTACAGTCACTCTTCTGCCTACTTTGCATTAAACAGTTCCTGTTACGTATATAATAACAATGATAATACTAATTCTAATTCTAATTCAAATTATAATAACAATTACAATGATAATAATAAAAATAATAAAGGTTCTGATCATGTCAGGACGTCTCCCATCACACGTCACTACAAATCGATTCACCCAAACGACTTGAAAAATCCATGTGCCAAATATGTGTAATATGTATAATATAATTTGCTTTTGCATGTGAATGTATAATATAATTCTAACTCCATTTTTCAATTCAATTTAATATCAGGAAGAGTCAATCAACCCTGTAGGGTTGAATGAGTCGATCAACCCTGTAGGGTTGAATGACTCTTCCTGATATTAAATTGAATTGAATTGAAAAAAGTCATTCTACCCTGTAGGGTTGAATGACTCTTTTTAACATTCATATCCGAATGCAATTGTAATATACATTCATATGAGTTTACATATAAAACATACAAACAAGCAGATGTAGGTAGCATTGACTCCAATCAGTGAGGGTTCCAAAATTCGCTCACGGGCAGTCTAATTGCGATACTTAGCTAGGCTAGAGCTTCACAATAGCCCATAAATCTGATCCACACTAGTTGTTATTTGAAGCATATGTTAAAGAACTTTGCGTTTAGATTCTCATCCACTGATGACTTTCAATCACGAGTATCTTGACTGCAATCATACGAAAAACCTCCATGTCTCTGGCTTTAACACCTTCAGTTTATTAGCATTTGTTTTGGGAGAAATGAAATGAGGATGAATTAAGGACAAAGAAGCGGAATTGAAGATGCAGTTGGAGGTTGCAGTTGATGGACTTTAGGGGCATCAGCTAATGACATGTGGGTTGAAGTATCCCAGAAAGTTAGAGAATGCTGTAGGGAAGTGCTAGATGTAGTGAAGGGTGGTAGGACTAAGGTAGATAAAGAGGTTTAGTAATGAAATGAGGAGGTACAGGAGGTATTACGGGAGAAGAAAAGGGCATTTGAGGAGTGGAGGGACGGTAGGACAGAAGAATTAAGGGAGAACTATAATGATTTAAAGAGAAAGGTAATGAGAGTGGTGACAGTGGCAAAGATCAGAAAATATGAAGACTTCTATCAGAGATTTGGTAGCAATGATGGCGAAAAGGAGATTTATCAAGTAGCTAGGCAAAGGGAGAAGTTAAGATGAGATGTGGGGAGTGTTAAATGTATAAAGGGAAATAATGGGAAAGTGTAATAGAAGATGGAGAGATTGTGGAAGCTTGAGGAGGATATTTTTGTAATTTTAATGAGAGTGTTAATGAGGGCCTTGCAGATGAAGTCGGTAGCGAAAGATTTGAGGATTTGGAAGTACAGAATGTAACAGTTGAAGAGGGGGCATTAGAGAAAATTCAAAAGGGTAAAGGGTGAAGTTGTATAGTATCTCTGTGAAAGTGTGGAAGATCTTTAGGGAGATAGCTGGAATCACTCTACCGCGAGAGCGAAGGAGTGATTCCTGCTTGACAAGATGCTCTGGGGGGACAGAATGCCGGACAATTGGAAGTTGAGTTGTTTGGTGCCGGTATTTAGAGGAAAATGGGAGATTCAAGAGTAACCATTATAGAGGTATTAAGCTGTTAAGTAACCTAAGTCATACAATGAAGATATGGGAGAGAATAGTAGACAGTAGTGTGAGAGGTTCAGCAGTATTGAGGGCAGCCAGTTTGGGTTTATGCCCGATGGTCGACAACAAAGCCAGTATTTCTGTTGAGGCAATTGATGAAAAATTAAAGGAGAATTAGGAAGAATATTCAGATGATATTTGTGGATCCTCCAGTTTCCTAATATCTCCATGCTATTGTATGATTGTGAAACATGGACCTTTAGGAAGGAAGATAATAGGAAACTGGAGGAATTGGAAATGTGGATTTGGAGAAGAATAGAGAGGATTAGTTGGACTCAAAAGGCTACAGATGAGGAAGTTCTAGACAGAGTTGGCACAGATAGACGGTTGATAAATGTATTAAGAAATAGGAAGAAGAGTTGGATAGGACACATTCTAAGAGGGGAAGGTCTATTAAAAGAGGTCATAGAAGGTAGAATGGAAGGAAAAAGAGGCAGGGGCAGGCCGAGATTAGGTATGTTAGATGATTTAAAGACCCACTCATATGTGACTCATATGTGAAAATGAAGAGGAAGGCAGAAGACAGAGAAGATTGGAGGCGTCATATACCATGGACCTACCAGTAGGCAGTGCACTAAGAGAGAGATTTGTGGATCAGGAGAAGGCCTACGATAATGTTCCGAGGAACTCGTGTGGGAAGTTCTGAAGAAGTTAAAAGTGAACACGAGGTACATTTAGATAATCAATGATATGTGCAGCAGGGTGAGGACTAGTGTGTGAGTGGAGAGTGGACACTCGTAGCGTTTTGAGGTGACAATTGGAGCACATCAAGGATCAAACCTAAGTCTATATATATATTTAGTTTGATTATGGATGAGTTGCTTAAGGGAGTTATCAAGGAGTCCTCTTAGTGCATGCTATTTGCAGATGATCTGATGATAGTAGAAGATACTGTGGAGAAAGCAAGCGAGATGTTGGAAATCGTGAGAGAGGCACTGGAAAGTAAAGGACTGAGGGTGAATAAGAAAAAGAGGAGCATCTGGAGAGTAGATGGAAAGGTGAGATGTTAAACGGAGATAGAGTAATAAGCCTAAGCCATAGTGTGGAGCTAAAGAAGGTAACAGACTTAAGTATGTTGGGTCTATAATATAGGATGATGAGAGTTTGAAAAGGGGGTTACTAGTAGGATTCAGGCTGGGTGTGCAAAGTGGAGGGCAGCTAGTGGAGTACTGTGTGATAGGAAAATACACTTAGATTGAAAGGAAAATTTTATATTTCTGCAGTAAGGCCTGTAATGATGTATGGTTCGGAGTGTTGGGCACTAAAAATGGAACATTTGCGGAGTTTTCATTTGGCAGAAATGAAAATGTTATGTCTAATGTGTGGTTTATCTAGGATGCTTCACTGATAATCAGATCTCGTTTGTGTATAATAAAAGGCTCTCCGAGACCAATTATTTGTGTTCTAGAACAACTTCCGAATTTTTAAATCCTATGCCTATAAGTATATCAACTCTTGGAATCAAATACCTCCTGATATCCGCAGTTCGAGATCCCTAGCTGAATTCACTAAACATTACAAATATATATTGTTTGATGGTTTGTAAATTTCTAAATTTTCGTTTTCTTGTGTAAATGTCCAGCTAGAATTGTTACTTAGCTAAAGTGTGTACTTCAGTTGATCTTGCATTATACATGACATTAATATAGTTATAGACGGTGCTCAGCTAGATAAGATGTGTATCATCTTCCCTGACGGCCGTTGTTCTAGTTTCTACAGACTGTTTGATACCCTGTGTTTCTGCGAATTTTGTATTTTATTTCTTTTAATTGTTTATTTCTATTTGTATTTGTCAGTGATTTGGTGTTGATGCTGAAATAAACACATATATCTCTCTCTCACTTCAGGACAGAATGAAAAATGAATGTGAGGATGAATTTGAATGTTGTGGAGATCAGGGATAGATCAGGGATATATAGGGTCAGGGCTCAGTCGATATTGAAGTGATATGGGCATATTGTGAGAAAGGCAGATGAGGATGTAGTAAATAGTGTTAGGAGGGAAAAGCTAGATGTTAAGCTAGAGAGAGGAAGACCATAACTGATGTAGGAAGTGATTAAGAGGGACATAAAAATAGGGGATTGACTGTATGGTGTGGGACAGAGATTATTGGAGAAGGTCTATTCGTATCCCGACGCTAGTTAAACTCGGATTTAAGGGAAGACGGCGATGATGACGATGATGATGATGTTTGGGGAGAAATGAGAAGGTACAATAATCTAAACCAACAGTTGTCAAGCAATAAAGAGAACCGTTAGAGGTTATCTTACTGAGTTACTCGAAGCTTGAACATGTCCCCGCTTATCTTTCTCCAAACGTTTCAGTCATGCATACTGATATAACTGTCTAATTAAATATCTATTAATGAAAAGCTGGGTTAATATGAAAAAAGGCACAATTCGATTGATATGCCTTGTATATTCATGAAATTGAAATGAAATTCAAAAATGCGAAAAATTGAACCATTATTTTAATAAATAAACAGGAATATATTTTTAATTATAATTATGATTAATATCAAGGGACCTGTCAGGATATCATGGTCCTGGTTTGTGGCATGTGTGCTATGCATGCGTGTCAGTATCATGTAAACTGGTTTATGATATTATGAATGAACTTGGATTCTGTACGATAGCATTACGAGATAATTACACGTCGTTGCTTTGTGAATTGATATGATTTGATTGATGCTTTGTATTGCTTTACCTGATTGGTGGAGGGTTTCCCGCCTGGTGGGGTCCTCCTGGTGTTAAGTGAATTTATATTCACTCTCTGATTGACTGACGGCTGTGACGGTTCTATGTTTGCGTTATACAATTTAGATAGATGAATTTTATTATCTTTGTCAATTTAAAGGTATTGTAGATTTATTATGTTTATTGAATACTACGCTACATTTCAAAACCTGATATAGTAATAGATACATATATTTAATATTGGCACCCGAGCCGTTCAGTTTATTCAGGGAGGCTTCGCTGTTGGAACTATGCCAGGTATATTTATTAATTGAATATAGAGATAATATTGTGTGTATCCAAATGTTGTAAAGTTACTAAGTAAAGACCGTGAGTTTGAGATAAGCTCTGTGATAAGGAACGGTGTGTATAAGGCCTTGTTGTGTATCCCTAAGTCCACTGTTAATCAACCGGGTGGTTGTCACCTTGTTTAGCTCCTGGGTTAAGAGGTAGTGCCCTCTGTCTTAGGAAGTGGTTTAGGAGGAGTTTAGTGCTCTTGAGAGAGCAAAGGCATTTTGTGGTTATAAAATTGCTGCAAGTTTGTTAGAATTGTGATGTAATTGAAATTAAGGCATCAACCGTTCAGAGCAAGGCATTTTGTATAAAGAAGCTATATAAGAGGAGAAGTAGCGCCTAGTAGCGTAGTTCTGTAGAAAAGACTATTTATAAGAGACTGTCTGTTAAAAGGGTAAAAATACACCTAATCCCAAAAACCCTGGATACACATAATATTGTACCTGGTGTAGGTACAGAGGGAAGTTTGAGGTTATAGATATCCTATTTAATATTTCATACATGGTTGAGTAACCTATATTTAAAATTGTGTGATTATTAATAGATATCTGTGTGTTAGTATTTTGACTCTATTAGTAGGAGAGTACTGTAAGTGTAAACCTAGTTATAAGAGTATATTTTAGATAAGTTGTAACCGCAAGTACACCAAGAACTTTGCGAACTGAATACGAGAACATTTTTTTAGTATTATTTTCATTTTATATTTTTTTATTATTATTATCTTTGGACTATTATTATTCATTATTATTTAATATTTCATTCCTTCTGTTTGTTTAATTGATTAACTTATTAATTCATAGTTATACTTTAGATATTTATTTTGTAGTACTGAAATTTACATGGTTATATCACCATTCATTGTTTTAGCGATTTACACATGTTCATTATTTGTGTTGTTCCTATATATTATTAATAGTTTCTATTAATACTTGACAAATTGTCTATATTGAAGTTTGCTATTAATTGCTCAGTTATAGTAGACGTCCCTGACATTCTTCTGAATCAAATAATTCTGAACCGTGGTCCACTCAAAATAAAGCAGAAATACGAATTCTGAGTGTTTATGTCACAGCTACAACAAGGTATACCTATTTCGAGACACTATTATAGTCCCGTACCGTGACAGGACCTATATGAATTATAATTATAATTTTGAAATATATGTGTAAATATGTGTGTGCAGATGGAAGAAAGTCCATGCAGCCAAATAGTCTGCCCACGCCTACTGCTTCGCCTCTGCACTTCTTCCAATCTTCATCTAGCGATAAACTAGGGTGAGCTTGACTAACTTTTAGATATATATTTTGATGTATATTTTAGATATTAGATATATATATACTTACAGTATATTTATATTAACTATGTGTTATATATATATATATATATATATATATATGTACATATATGTGTGTGTATATATATATATATATATATATATATATATAATATATATATATATATATATTTATTTATAGATATATATTTATTTATAACATATATATATATATATATATATATATATATATATATATATATGTTCTTTTTTGCGTTTATCCCGCTTTTCTGCAGGGCCGCATGGCGACATGGCTGCCTCCATTTGCCACGTTCGTGGGCGTATTCCGAATTGACTTTTACTATGCGCATGTCCTCGATTATTTTATCCAGCCAATGCTTCTTTGGTCTCCGTCTTTTACGACGACCGTGTGGATTTAAGTTCATCGCCGTCTTGATAACCGAATGGTCGTCACTTCTCATGACAGCCATACCAGCGCAGCCTTTCCTCTCGCATTTTCCTCTCGCATTTCCGCTATTGATATATATATATATTGATATATTGGTCCAGTATTGTCTGACCCAAACTCCAGCACAAAATCCTCATTTACATGGCGTGGAGTGGTGTCTGTTCGTGCGTGACGGTTGCCGGCCAACATTCCAAACCATATTACCTCTGTCAACTGGTCTAATGACAGATTGATAAACTCTGGACTTGAGTCGCATAGACATCCCATGAGTCACAGAGGACTCCAGTGACTTGCCGCCACTTCAACCCTGCAGCATTTACACGAGCCCTGGCGTCAGGGAGGGAGTCACCGTCACTACTGATGACAGTTCTGAGATAGTTATATTATTTATACATATTGAAGGTTATATTATTTTTATAATATTATTTTATTATTATATTATCTTTATATTATCATATTTTATTATCTTGAATTTTTTTGACTGATTATAGTATTTTTAATTTAAAAGAATTTAGAGGTTATTTAAGCTTATGTTTAGATTTACATCACTAGGGTGGACGGAGCTAGGAAGGATTTTGTTTTGAGATGAAAAAGGTGAAGATCACGATGGGAATGAGTAGATTGAATTCCACGTGAATTTTGGATTGGTGGAGGAGTAGAAGGAATGAAAGAGAGAATATTGTTACCGAACAGTGGTGGATAATCATTAGGGGATATCCAATTTGAGGTTGATTAATAGTTGATGAGAGGAAAGAGTTTCCAAAGTATAAGTTAAAGTATTCTAACGCAGTTACTGAGGAATAGAAAATTTCGAACAGAAATTTATAATACGCAATTTCTGGAGGTAAGCATGTGCATGTAAAGTGCAAAGATTTTATTAAATAGAGTTCAGTCGACGGAAGTTGCGATTAATTTGCATGTGTAAATAAAGAAATTTATTTTGGATTAATATTTTAAACGAAAATAGGCTAGTATAATAATTAAAAATATAATTATAAATAATAATCCAAAATAAATTTCTTTATTTTTTAGTTTCTAAAATATATTACCCAAAAAGGTTAAAGCTAAAAGCTAAGGTTAATGTCAGTTTCCTCACTCGAAAGCGATGTCAGTGACGTGAGTGGTGACGTTAGTGGTGTCAGTGTCAGTGATTTGATCTTAAAACTGAACAAATTTAATTGTTATATACGCTTATTTTCATTTAAAATACTAATCCAAAATAAATTTATTTATTTGCTTATATAAAGGAATTAAAATGTTAAAAAGTCAGTTAAAGGGTACAGATAGACAGTTTATAAATGTATTAAGAAATAGGAAGACGAGTTGGATAGGACACATTCTAATGGGGGAAAGTCTATTAAAAGAGGTCATATAAGGATAATGTCAGTAATGGAAGGGAAAAAAGGCAGAGGCAGGCCGAGATTAGATGTAAGATGATTTAAAGACCCACTCATATGTGAAAATGAAGAGGAAGGCGGAAGACAGAGAAGAGTGGAGGCGTTATATACCATGGACCTGCCAGTAGGCAGTGCACTAGGAGAGAGAGAGAGGTGCCTTGTATACATTGAGAGGCTAGATGCATAGGAAGTCAATTGAAACCGGCTGAAGTCCAAATCGCCCTGTTGGTGGAGGGATCACAGTTGCTATTGCCTGTCTAAATCGACCTGTCAGTGGATGGATAGGAATAAGCGGGTACAGTTCCAAGGTACTATTATCGGTATTTTCTGTGGGGGGACTATGTAGTAAGACCTAGCTTTAGATAAAGCAGGCAATTTGGGGTACCTGCTGGATGATCGCCTAGAGGGTGGTCGTTCATCAGGAGTTATCCCTGTGGGATAAATCTCCCTGTTGGTGGCAGTTCATCAGGATATTTTGCTTCGGGGGAATCCATCCGCTCGAAGGTGGTACTCGAAGCAGAGTTCGAGGCTTACCTTACGTAGAGGTGAATTAGCCACCTCTGATTCACGTCAAATATACGTGGGCGTCCTGAATTGGTCAACCCTGAAAGCTGACTGGGCGGGCCTACTCAAGGGTCAGCCTCAAAGTCTCGGAAGTAATCCGACCGTTCAAAGTAAGGGGAGAGAGTGACCTATTTTAGAAGGAGCATTCTACTTTCAGGCGATAGCGTTCTAGCCATTATTTGCCTGGGAAGAACGTCTCTCAGACCAAAATACCAGTCACGACAGCACTTTTAGCTGCGAGGAAATTATTCCGCTTCATTGGTGGAGATTATTGAATACCAGCTTACCCATTGAGCTGGGGTATTTTGTTTCTAAGCTATGCTATTCTAAGTGATTCTAAGCTATTGCAGCTTATAAGCCTAAATTTTTCCTGCCTGATATACTGTATCTATATATATATATATATATATATATATATATATATAATATATATATATATATATATATATATATATATATATATATATATATATACAGGGTGAGTAAAATAAAAAGATTATGCCAGCAAAAAGTTTGAATATCTCAGGCTATTGTTAATATTTTCCAATAAAACTTTACCAATTACTAAAGGACTAATTTCAGATGGGGAGGCCAATTTTCATCCATTTTGATACATAGATTGGCAAGTTATGCAAGTTCCAGCAGAGCAACCTCCCCATTTTTACCTAAAAATGACATAAAGCACCTCCTGCAGTTCTGTCTTGTTTTTAGACTTCCGTTGGTGTTTCTGATAGAGATACAGCATGGTTCCCCAGATATGGTAATCCAGAGGATTATGATTGGGTGAGTTTGGAGGCCATTCATTCTTCTTGATGAAATCCGGGCATCTCTCGCTGATCCATTCCTGTGCATGACGAGATGCATGAGCCGGAGTACCATTCTGCTGAAAGATGAAACCATTTGGTAGAAAAGCATGGCAATCATCAAACAGCTCCTGAAGCAAAATATTGATGTAATACTGATAGTTCACCTTTATCTTCTCGTCAATGAAGTGCAATCTGCCTTTACCGTTGTAGCAAACGCCATTTTTAGATAAAAATGGGGGGTTGCTCTGCTGAAACTTGTATAACTGGTCAATATATGTACCAAATTGGATGAAAATTGGCCACTCTATCAAAAATTAGTCCTTTATTAATTGGTAAAAGTTTTATTTGAAAATATTAACAATAGCCTGAGATATTCAAGCTTTTTGCTTTCTTTTTTTTACTCACCCTGTACACACACATATATATATATATATATATATATATATATATATATATATATACATTATATATATATATATAAATTGCCCCATCTTCAATTGAACCGTCATCAAAATGCAGCGATTACTAATAACCATGGAGAGGAAGGAGGAAATGGATCTTAAACAAGCCTCTGTGTTTCCTGACCCAGTGTGCCGTTATGTATGTATGTATGTATGTAATATACATGTATATATATATGTGTGTATGTATATATATATATATATATATATATATATATATATATATATATATATATATATATATATCTATATATATATATCTATATATAAACAATTTTATATATATATATATACATGTATATAGATATATTTATGTATGTATATATTTAATATTTATATAAATGTAATCATAGAGCCCCATTACCTTAGGTAGATTTGCCTGACACAAGTGTTTTGCCTTACTGTCAGAGGACCAGGACTCCAGGAGTTTCAGGGGTAGTTTTGCCCACCACATTGACATAGACAACGGTAGGGGGTACAAGGGATCCTTGCGATCCACAAAACGTACAAATAGGAAATTAAAGTCCGTAGTAGGCTAGTAGAGTAGGGATATCACCCAATACGCATTATGTTGTTGTAGTTGCCAAAAGGGCTTTAGTTCGTAATTTCAATCAAAGTACTCAATTCGCGGTCGCCAATCAATCGCTTCCAATCCTTTCAATCATATAATTGTCACATCGTAAACAGTTTCCAGATCTAAGCTTCCACGGTTTCCAGATTTCTGGGAGGTCGGCTGAAGTATGGATGTATGAAGTATGGTCAAGCGTCGGCGTCATCATTGACGTCGAACGTGGGAGTTGCCCCCGATTCAAGTCGTGACACACTGGTATGAGCATCGGATTCTTTAGGACCCACCGATAGGGCTGAGGCCATAGCCCTAGAACAGGTAGGAGAAGATGGTATTCTCACCTGTAGTAGCAACGGTATCAGCCACATACAAGTCGGACATTCGTCTAGTAATAGTACCAGAATTCCCGTAAAACTGGAGGAGGCGGAATTTTTAGGCTGCCTCGTATTGTGGAAAACCCAAGTGGCTAAACCAAATGTCCAATGTTCGCCTCTGGCATCTCTAGCCAGATCACATTATCAAGTCACACCAAAGATACTCGTCATCTCTGTGGGAGGTGAGGGAGGCATTAAGCAACAAAACCAGAAAGTGTTGGTTAGTGCTGAGCAATCCACATGTGGAAGGCCTAGATTCGGTACAAATCCAGCAGGAGGCCAAGGTTATACCTTTGCCAACTATTCCCGCGAGGAAATATCAAACGGTATAAACGACCCAATAATTGAACAAAGATACCGTCTCGATACAGATAGTAACCATAATAATCCGCTTCCCTGGTCGCGGCTTTGTTGGCCAATTGGGACAGCGAAGTACCTGGGTCGGCTATATGCCTACAGGTGAGTAGAGCGTAGCAGCTAAGTAGAAACGAAGTCAAGGAAGACAGCAAACTTAGACAACGATAAGGAAGAGAAACATGAAGAACAGAAAGACAGGAAGAACCATCGCCCAGAAAGGTAAAGCTGGTATAGCTAATATTAGCGTCAGTTTCCTCACTCAAAAGCGATATCAGTGACGGGTAGCCCGCCCTGGATTTGAACCCGCACATACTGATCCGCGGTCGATTATCTTACCAACATCGCCACTGGCTCCAACCACTGGCTTCTCTCTTGCTCCTCAGAAGAGAAGCAGCGAGTCAGAAGAAAATGTAGAAGAAAGAAGATAATTAAGCATTTCAGTGCAACCAATCGAAGAAAGCAATTCATATAAAATTCATAGACTAAGGCGACCCCTGGAGTAAATATCCTAGAGGAGGAAGCATACTACGGTGTGAAAATGTCAGATGTTCTCTCTAAAGTTCCCATTAACCCACGTATCCCGAAGAAACACGCGTGTCGGGAAGAAGCTTGGATTGACGAGGAGTCTAGTGAGGCTGAAGACATAACTACTTGTAGGGCCGGGCAGTCTAGATGGCCAGGCTCTACGGTCCTGGCTTACATTGGGTATCAAGATTCTAGTAGTTTTTATAATATTTTGAAAATTACTAATTTGTCTTAAATTAAAATGTTTTCATTTAGTGTAAACTATTGATCTAACTGGTCAGATGTCACCTTTTTGCATGATTTCAATATAATAAATATGGAATTATCATGCAGATCAGCACAGGTACTGAACGGCAACAATGTGGCGCCCAATAACGATTTACTTGCGGCATCTGGCCGTATCGAGCCGGAGCTGCTGCCACGTCTTTCTACTACGCTTACCGGTCCTATACATGATGCATCCAACTGGTCTCCTGAGCAGGTTGGACGGTACTTCTATGAGCTTGGTTACTTAGAACAAGCTCGCACATTCATTGATCAGGTACAATTGTTACAATGTTGGTAGATTATTAGGTATATTAATTTTATTTAGAGTCTTTTAAATCTAACCAAATGCGAGTAATACCATTAGTAGGAAGTTTGTTGCAGCTTTCTTCCTGCTTCCAGAAAAAGTGACAGATAGCTGGTGAAGTGAAAAATGTGATTAATTAGCAGAGTATGATAGAAGAAGGCATTCTGATCTGATGTACCAAGAATTCAGGCAATTGACAATGAGATGGACACTAACTAAAAAAAGTAGTTAAACTACGTGTAACTTTTAACTTTAAAAAGTAGTTAAACTACTAGTTTTATCTAGTAACTAATAACTACTTCTCATGACATAAATTATGAAAAAGTTAGCAATTTAAAGTGTGTAGTATAGCTATAAATTAGGCCTAAGTGAATTCGCTGCCGACAATATCCATTTATTAATTCAAATCAACCTTCACACGCAGTGTTTAACTTCAGTTAGTAATATACTAACACATATTACAGCAGTAATTAGTAATATACCAACACATTACAGTATTAATTATTAATATACCGAACATATTACATCATTAATTAATATCATATGGCAAACAATGTAGAAAATAGGTAGTCAAACAGTCAACTAAACTTAGTAATACTTTTAAACATAGTAGTAGATCTTCTTCTTCAGTTCACTGCCAAGTGGCAGGTTCAAGGTACATATTCATACTCAAAGTCTATTTTCTCTCTCCATACGAGCACTCCTTAGATAAGCAAGTTAATCCCTTCAAAGAGTCTATGCCGTATCCATACCTTATGTAACCTGAAGCTTGGGGAAAAATATGGCTTCTGAGGTGGTTTCCCGTTGCCTTCCACAGTTAGGTGGATTAATTACCATTTAATCTTGGGGAAAATACTTCATGGTGAGGTGGGTCCCCTCTTGCCATCCTCAGCTCCTGCCTTTAGTCGCCTCTTACGTACATGCGGCAGATTGTTTGCGGTTGCCCTATTCTGCAGTGGTTCAACCACACCCGAGCACAACACGGGGTAAGATACAAAGTATTATTCCAATAGCTGCTTACTCGCTATGCATGAAAGATCTTTACTAGGAATTTTTAACTGCAGATCGTAGAAATACAAGTTTGTCGAGAACTTCATCTGACATTTTCGAGAGTCTATTTGTTGAAATTTGAGGTGCAGCAGAGGAATGAACTCAAATAGTTTTCCAGTTCTATCTAAAATTTAATTCACCGATTCAACACGATCTGGGCACCACAAATTTTTAATGTCAGGAACCTGATTCTACAAATTTTATCTGAGGTAAAAGGAGGACCTGACATCAAATGTTCCAGGGCTTAAATTCCTAACAATATGCCTCTAATAATTATTGTGGAATCTTTGCCTGTCCTCGATTTGACTGAATCTAGATATCTTACAAGTGATTGATAACTTCAACGACTGTATTAAATTAAATATTAATTTAATACGAAACGAAATAAAATAATACACGGATATATAGTAGAACGAAAACTAAAACGATTTCAAATAGTACGTGTACGCGAAATTTGAATAACTTAAAATTGTACTTTTCTATCAAATTACCGTTCACTTTAAGTATCGCCAAAGTAAATACGTTATATTATATACAGTTACTTTTGACATACAAATTACTAATGAAATAATATTATTAATAAATTAATAATAACCCTGTTCACTTTAAGTATCGCCAAAGTAAATACTTTATATTACATACAATTACTTTTGACATACAAATTACTAAAACGCTCTCTAGCATAAATTCCTACACTTTACTTCAGTTTCCTCTCGACTATTCGCCTACTAGGACTCCTTCTAATATAATCCCTAGGTTAGAATATTTCGATGGAACTCTCTTCCCTGTTCGATCCTCTACAAATCACTCTCGCATCGACTGTGCGATGGAATACAAATTAGTTCGAATAACCGAACCCTTCGAATTGCTCTCAATTCGTCTACTACTGAGATTCCTCAGATCTCCTAAACCTCTTTTCAACTTGGCACGTTTTGCGTCCGTGTTATCGCTCTTCCATCTTGGATCTCCCTCTCTACTTCCTGTTTAGGCATGCCCTCATTGGTCACTTGCCCTCGCCTAGCTACCGCCTAGGATCTCACTTCGATAAAACTCAATACTTTAAATCTTAACTTTACTTATCCAGTAGTATTATTAAATACTTTACTAGAAATACAAGTACAAATACTAGTATATACTAAATATATATCGAATCATGCTTTGACAGACTGAATCTGATTGACATGACAAGAATCCAGAAATATACAAAGGCCAATATAAAAATCACAAATAGTGAAATATAAAAGATGAAAGCAAGCCATGAATAGAGCTAGTATTGTACTTATGTGTGGCATTTGCGTGCAAAAGGGAATAGAATTTTAATCAATCTCACTCACAAATTTTTAGAACGTGTCTCTAGTAATAAAAAATGTCAATAAATATGATGTGTGACGACTAGCATAGGCCAACACTCTATTAATTAATATTCCATAGTTAAGGTTGCTACAGGAATTAGGTATTCTCAATAAACTGACTATCTATATGCTAATTTTCTAGTGAGCATTAATTTTGTAATGTAATGCAAAAAAATGGAAGCATACTTGCTAGAACTGACTTAAATGGCAAATTTTTACCCATCCCGGATTGTATATATTGCAGTGTTTGGCACAAAATTGTTTGACCTATTTTGTGCTAGATTAAAATTTTGTGATACAATAACAAAATTAAATCACATTGCTTATGTACAGTAATTTTATCCTTATATAAGTTATGAAAATGTATTAGTACATCTTTAATACCCAATCTTATAAACGGAAAGATATTCTCGCCGATATCAATCTCTATCATTTGACTTTGTCCTCGAGATTACTACAAATCTGCTTCTTGCATCTTATGAAACTTTTCTATTCTCAACTTTATCTTGAGCCTGTTATGTCATATTTCCAAGAATTCAAAACGTTTGCTCGGATTTCGCGCTCTCCTATTGGCTGGAGCCACCTGCGACGGTTGAAAGTCAGCCTCCTGGCGACGACTTTGTTTTAATCTAACGGTGACATTATCCGCCCGATCTCGGCAAGATATTGTTCCGTCATATGTAGCTGAAACCAGCTCAGATGCGGAGCTACATCTCGTTCATAATATACAAAAGCGATTTCCGGCGACGATATCGTTCTGATTGAAGCTTCATAGGATTGTACATAAAGGTCATGAGAGTTTTAATATCAATAGAATACAAAATCAATAATGATATGAATTTATTTATTTCAATACGCATAGGCCTATTTCACCTCTCATTGTTACTATGCAATGCTTGTATGCTTTAGTATATTATTCTTTATATTAACATCATATTAATTATTAACATCATATTAACAAAATAGTAACATTTAAATATTATTGCATTATGAGACAAATATTTAGTTTTTGCAAAGTATTTCTAAGAATTGCGAAATAGACCTGCAAAGTTTGGTGAACGTATAAATGCAGACTTAGGTCAATAGTTTTGTGCAAAAATGTTGCACATTCTATTTAGCCCATTACAATATCTGAATATGATACTTTAATTAATGAATAATCTGTTAAAAACTTCAATTAGAAATCGTAGATTATATTTTTGAGGCAAAGTTTGAATATGCTGATGAAGAACAGTTCAATGACCGAAAAGATCCCATAGTTAAAATTTTTGAGAAAATTTGAAATTTATAAGATCAAACAGAAAGTTGCACGAAGATTTTACATTTCCACTTATTCTTTTATTAGGGCACTGTATGCAACGAGCAGAGAAGTTGCTTCCATTATCGCCATTCAACTTTGCATCTTCGTATTCCTTGACGATTAAACTGTTTCTTTTCTCAGATTTATAATTATAAATTGTTTAGAATGCATTTATGAATGCTTTTGTTGTGTAAATATCAATAACATTTCAAATCTTGATATCAGTCACTCATCATATCACAATGTATATGTCAGAATTTTCCTGTGAGTTATTAATAGCACAGTACAATTTGTATTGAAAGTTCCAGCCAAGGATTTCCCCTGCTATGATGCCATTTAAAAAATCAGTAGCTGAATCTTGCGGTAAAAGGTGATTTTTAAAACAATATATTATTGGTAATTTATTACAAATGAGCTTGAAAGTAGTTACTAGTTAGTAACTATTTAAAAGTAGTTAGTAACTAGCGAGATTTTAACTTTTAAAAAGTAGTTAAACTATTAGTTAAAATTTTTAACTAAATCTTTTCTATAACTACTTTTTAACTAAAAAGTAGTTTAACTAGTACTTACTAACTACTCAACTAGTTTGTGCCCATCACTAATTGACAAGAACCTATAGGCCTATGAAGAAAGAAAGAGACGCGCACAATATTAGCATCAATGGTAAAGATGGGCGGATTAAAGACAGAGTTGGAAGAAATTACAGAAAGATGTAGATGACTTGTATGATAAGGCTGGGAAGCCAGTTGAGAAGGATTTTTGAATTAGAGGAAGAAAATGTAATAGAAAGTGATGAAAAGGACCCAGACGTAATGGAGGAAATTTTTAATTCAACTTATTTTAAAACCCAGGATTTTGAACCCCGCAGATACTGATCCACGATCGAATAACTTACCAACATCGCCATTGGCTCCTGCCAAGATTAGGTTGCAAATATGGAGAAAAAGGAGAATTATGAAGTAGCTATGCAAAGGGATAGACAGATAGATAAACTGATAGATAGTTGATAAATGTTTTAAGAAATTGAAAGAAGAGTTGGATTCTAAAGGGGGAAAGTCTATTAAAAGAGGTCATAGAAGGTAGAATGAAATAAAAAAGAGGCAGAAGCAGACCGAGATTACGTATGTTAGATGATTTAAAGATCCACTCATAAGTGGAGATGAAGAGGAAAGCGGAAGATAGAGAAGAGTGGAAACGTTACATACAATGGCCCTGCCAATAGGCAGTGCACTAAGAGAGAGAGGCAAAGGGAGAAGCAAAGAAGGGATGTAAAGGAAGAAGCAAAGAAGGGATGTGAGAAATTTGAAATATAGAAAGGGAAATAATGGGAAAGTGTTAATACATGTAGAGTACGGAGATATTGTGGAACTTTGAGGAGAGTATTTTTGTAATTTGTTAAATGAGGGGGTTAATGAGGGCCATGAAGATGAAGCAGGTTGCGAAGGATTTGAGGATTTGGAAGTACAGTATGTAACAGTTAAAGAGGTTGAGAGGGCATTAAAGAAAATGCATAAGGGTAAAGCGGCGGGGTTGGATGGCATCCCGGTGTAAGTGTGGGAAAATAGTAGGTGCAAGAGTGGTGGAGTGGTTGAGGTGCTTGTGGGTAAGATGTTATGGGGGGACAGGATTCCAGAAGAATGGATGTTGAGTTGTTTAGTGCTGGTATTTAAGGGAAAAGGTTGATGTCCATTCATGAGTGTAGGATTTATATAGGTATTAAGCTGTTGAGTCATTTAATGTAGGTATGGGAGAGAGTAGTGTAACAGTGCAGGTTGGAGGTTCAACAAGCTTTGGGCAACCAGTTTTGAGTTTATGCCCCGAAGGTCGACAACAGAGCCGATATTTATGTTGAGACAATTTATGGAGAAGAAAAGGAGCAAGAGAAGGAAGAAGATACAGTTGGTATTTGTTAACCTGGAGAAGGCCTATGATGAGGTTCAGAGAGAATTGGTGTTTAAAGTTTTGAAGAAGAGGAAAGTGAACCGTAGGTATGTTGAGTTAACTAAGGGTATGACAGAGTGAGGATAGTGTGAGAGTGGAAAGGGGACATTTGGAGAGTTTTGAGGTGAAGATCGGGGTACACCTAGGATTAGCCTTAAGTCCATATTTATTTATGTTAATTATGGATGAGTTGCTTAAAAGAGCTATTAAGGAGACCCCGTGGTGCTTGCGATTTGTAGATGATCTGGTACTAGTAGGAGATCCTGTAGAGAAAGTAAGCAAAATGGTGAGAAACGCGAGAAACATTGGAAAGTAAAAGCTGGTAAAGCTAATGTTAACGTCAGTTTCCTCTCTCGAAAGCGATGTCAGTGACGGGCGAGCCCAGGATTTGAACCCGCACGTACTGATCCGCGGTCGAGTATCTTACCGACTTCGCAACCGGTCCAGCCACTGAGGGTGAATAAGGAAAAAAAGAGCATCTGGAGAGTAGATGGAAGGGTGAGATGAAAAACGGAGATAGAGTAATAAGCCTTAGCCAGGGGTAATAAGCCTTAGCCATCTTCTAAAGAAGATAACAGACTTTAAATATTTGGGATCTATAGTTATTGACCCCAAATATTACTTATCATCCACAATTATAATTGTGAATGATGCAAATATACCTCATCATCCACAATTATAATTGTGGATGTTTCCACAATGATTTCCAACTCCTCATCATCCACAATTTTAATTGTGGATGATGAGCATCCACAATGATCATCCACAATTTTAATTGTGGATGATGAGGAGTTGGAAAATGATGTTACTAGTAGGATTCAGGCTGGGTGGGCAAAGTGGATGGCAGGTAGTGGAATGCTGTGTGATAGGAAAATACCATTAAGATTGAAAGGCAAATTTTATGGTTCTGTAGCAAGACCAGTTGTGATGTATGGTTCAGAGTGCAGGGCACTAAAAGTGGAACATTTACAGAGTTTGCATGTGGCAGAAATGAGAATGTTACATTTAATGTGTGGTTTAACTAGGAAGGACAGAATGGAAATTAATTATGTGAGGACAAATTTTAATGTTGAGGGGATCAGGGATAGGTTAGCTCAATCAAGATTGAGATGGTATGGGCACATTATGAGGAAAGCAGATGAGTACGTAGTAAAGAGAATTTGGAGAGAAGAGCTGGATGTTAAACTAGAGAGAGGTAGACCACAACTTATGTGGGATGGTGATTAAGAGAGACATGAAAAATAGGAACGTACGGTGACTGTATGGTGTGGGACAGAGAGGATTGAAGAAGATCTATTCGTATCCCAACTCTAGTTTAACTGGGATTTAAGGGAAGATGACGATGATGATGAATTATATGCCCTTGATGTAGGGAATGGCTTATATGTAAAGTAAGAAGCGTAATAAGAGAAAAGAATTAAAATGAGATCAAAAAAATGATGAAGTACTGAGTCATAATTTCAAAGGATTACAGAATTCAAGGAATAATCAAACAGCTTAATCAGACTACGGTAATTATATTTATATTTAAAAGGAAACTTTAATTGACTATAAAAGTAGAGTTTGTAAAGCAAGTAATCGGATTCCATTAAGTTAAAAATGCTTTAAAACTATGGAGCGCAAGTGAAATGTTGCTATAATATGACAACAAAATACTTTCCGACTTGTTCTACTGGAAAAATTTATATTAGAGATGAGAATCGAACCGAACCCGAACCGAACCCTAAAATCTGGCATTTTGACCGAACCGAACCCGAACTCAGACTCTGGCCGAACCCGAACTCAGACTCTGGCCGAACCGAACCCGAACCCTGGCTTCGTCCAAACCGAACCGAGCCGATCTCTTGAAGTTCCTTTCTCCTTCGCCAGACCCAGGAGAAAAGAACACTTTTCTTTTCAGATATTTTTCAAAGTCTTCATTAAGATATTATGGAGAATGGTTGACATTTTATAAATATAATAAGAACAATAGTTTTTGTATTTACATGTCTTACAGTATCTAACGGCATATATCAGGTAAGGCTGATTCCGACACAAATTTTAAATTAATAATAGATAGCGATATAAAGGAACGGTAGCGTTACAAAGGAATGGTAGCGGGAAGCGAGACTGGTCTACAGATGATAATGGATAATCTGAATGATACGGCATTGAAATATGGAATTAAGATTAACATCAAAGAGACAAAAGTGATGAGAGTATCACAGAATAGAGGTGAAGTCAATATTATAATAAATGTTACGAAATTGGAACAGGGAAGGAGTTTCAAATATTTAGGTCATACTGTAACAGATGATGGGAAATGTGAGACTGAACTATATAGTAGGATTGCACAAGCAAAAGAAGTATTCGATAATAGGAAAGAATATTGAACAAAAAGCCTAAAGAAAGACACTAAGCGAAAACCTTGGCATGGACCACGCTATTATCTGTATGTGAAACATGGACATCAAGGAAAGAAAATACCAGGAAACAACAAGCCCTGGAAATGTGGATATGGAAATGAATGGAAAGGAATAGCTGTACTCAAATAAACTATTAGTTTCAAATTTGAAACCCTAAGGTAAATTATGAAGTATACTACTGGTTCAGTAGATAGCAAACGGTGTACATTGTGAGAATTTTTCTGTGGATGTACACGTGTTTACCAAAGCGTCCTTATTTGACATGTTTATGTTAATAAATTGCACTTTGTCTCTGAAATATTGGATCAATTTTGCCAAGACATTTCCATTTACTTATAAACATTTCTAATATATAGGCTTAGTGACAAAATTTATTTTTAAATTGAGGAAGCCTTGTATTTGCTGGATATTATCAAGAAGATTTTTTCAGATAAAGCTAAATATCTTTTTTATGAACATTTGTTGGTCAACTTACAATATTTTAAGAAATATTGAAATGTACAAGAATAAATACCACTTCTCTCCTTTTTTCATTGTCATATTTTTATTGAGGTGGAAAATGTGGCAGTTATTATTAATTCATGTATTTTTAAGCACATTTACCATAAGCCATGTTAAATAATTGCAACATTATCCAAACGAAACCATTTCGAACTCGAATCGAACTCTTGTGAGGTGAAAAGAAAGCCGAACCGAACCCTTGTTCTAACCGAACCCGAACCGAACTGAACTTTCATTTTCAACAAACCGAACCGAACTCTCAAATTGTCAACTGCTACCCGAACCGAACCGAACTTTCATTTTCAACGAACCGAACCGAACTCTGGAAATTCATAAAATTCCCATGTCTAATGTCTAATGCATGGCCTACTGTTTTTCGTCGTCACCGTCCAATTTTTATGACCAATTAAAACTTGGTATCTGCATTTATAGCACTGTTCTCAGTGTTGTATCAGGGCCATTTAAAACTAGACCCGCAGTAAACTTCACGTGTCCTAAGAGGCGATTGTGCAAATGCTGCGGAAGGCCATGAGAAACCTCCAGTGAAGCTATCGTTTTTCCCAGCTTTAATCTACATTTATCTGTGGCTAAAGCGTAGCCTTTTTGTGTATGGATTAACTTGTTAATCGATGGAGTGCTCTTTTTGGCGCGTGAAAGCAGAATGTGAGAAGGAATATGTACCTTGGACCTGCCACATTGCAGAAAACGAGAGAGATTTATAGTTATAAAAATGATTTATGATCTATAGCTGAAAGATCGAACGCTACTCTTTTTGTATTGTTGTTACTGTAGGAGATAGACGGTCGAGCATTGCTGCTGCTTACTCGCTCAGATGTTCTCACTGGCTTGTCACTCAAACTTGGACCCGCCCTTAAGATTTATGCTCAGATACAACGTCTGCAGTCCAAGGAAGCTAACACTCTTTAATAGATTAATGGCCGTATTTACTAGTGAGATAATCAAGTGTTTAATCACCAACAGTTGCGTACACTACTGATTAGTCACAATTTGATATATATTCTGCAAGCTTGAATCGATGTGTAAAGTAATGTATAGCTGCGCGCCTGTTTTCGGGCTTTTAAACAGTCGATTGTTAAACAGACACCACTGTTTAATAAATAATATTCTGGCTTTGTTTACGAAGTAAGCTGATTGGTCGAAGGACAGCGCTGTGATTGGCTGAGCGCCATAATTTTGGCGATTGACCTCATAGTTAATAACCACGCAAACTTTTTTAGTGAATACCTTAAATTCTGAACAATGGTTTACACAGCAACAGATGTGTAAGTGATCAATTAATCAAAGAAAAATTAATAAATGCGGGTATAAGTTACTCAATGATGTAAATGCGATGATGTAAATGCTGGTATCAGTTACTCAATTAAACAGGAAATTTCAATTTATGGTTAGCATTGTTACATTGATAGCAACCATTGGATAAATGGTAATGAATTGAAATTATTGATAGAAGTAAATTTGCGTTAAGGCAAAGTAATTAGGGCTAACAAGGTATTTGCTCTTACAAGATTCTCTTTTTCAGTGTACTGCCTTGTGGCTGGACCATGCCATGTAACTCCTCCACATATTTCTCTCCTCTACTTATCTCTTCATATTAACGTAAAAGTGGCCACACACGATCAAATTTATCTGAACAGATATCTGTTCAGATAAATTTGACGGAGCCCACACACGGTCAAATTTAACTGGCAGATATCTAAACAGATATCTGATCAGATGAATTTGATTCGTCCACACACGGTCAAATTTATCTGTTCAGATCTGAGATCTGAACAGATATTTTGGCCACACACGGTCAAATTCATCTGCAGATAAAACTGATGATCGCCCACACACGGTCAAATTTAACTGTTCAGATATCTGATTAGTTATGCTAATTAGCTGTCAATCGATTCCAGACTGCAGCGCGCGTGACTGGCGTTGTTATTACTACAGTCAATCAGTATATTTTTGAGCTATTTAAACTACTAATTTGAGAGCTACCCTGATTGATGGTGGCTGTCCAAATGATGGAAGTATTATTTAATGATTTAATAGGTTCATTTTTATTACTTTATTTTTTAATCTCAATTTAAAATTATACCCCTGCCTATTTTGTATGCACAAGTTCAACTATTATCATTAGTTTTATTTACGTTCACCATTCATGTAGATCATAATTAGTCTTGTGTTTTTCAATGGATTGCGCGTTTGAATCCAGGCCAATTGCATCCGAAGCGAACACTCTAACCGTTACGCCATATCCTCCCAATACTTCACTGTCAAGACAACAGTATAATATAATACTAGTTATAGTCTATACTCCCACACTGTAGGTATTCTGCATCATTAGCCTAGGTATTCTGCATCATCGTCACTATCATCGTCACCATTTAGTTTATATTTCTGCATCCTCGTATAGGCAAAGTCTCTTACAGGTAGGCCTATATATAACATAACATAAAATAACGGCACACTGGGTCAGGAAGCATAGATGCTTGTTTAATGCCCATTTCCTCCTTCTTCTTCATGGCTATTAATAATCGTTTCCTTTTGGTGGCGCATTAATTGCAGCCGGCGCGGATTTAAGAATAACCTTCCATCACCCTGGGATTTTTTACTTCCTAAGCTGTCAACACTCGGTCTACCAAGGTGGTCACTCATAAAGTACTAACTGAGGTCGGTGTAGCATAACTTCTATAATTGACGCGCAACTAAACCAAGTGCGTTAAATCCCGCCAAACGGCCTGTTTATGAAGTGTCATTATCGCGGGAGATTGTGAAACACTGTATAAATTGCGCATGGCATTTTTATTGTTGAAAAATACAATAGATATTGACTAAAAACAAAAATATTATTCTTTGTTTATAAAATTTTAATTTGTATAGCGAAGGTGTTTGATATTGAAATTTAAAAAAGCCGTTTAGCATCCCGTATATCCCTACTCTGGGTCGAAACGAAAGGGTCTAGATAGGAAATGGAACATTAAGGTCGCGTACATATATCGACTTGGCGTATATAACGTTTGCACGACTATGTTTTTATTTTTCACGTCGCAACGCAGTCCCGAACTCGCGACCTCTCGTTTTAGAGGCGAGCTCTTTATCACTGCACCACTAGTCATTCAATTTATATTAAAATCAATATTGAAATTTAATAATGATATTTAATTCGGTAACGCTTATCCCTGTATGTCAAAAGCATCTTTGTGATTTATAATACTTTTATTTTAATTACTCAATTAATAAATTAATTTCTATTTAGAATGCTCAAATTAAAGTAAGTTTAGGCCGACAAGTGCGCCAAAAGTCTTTGTGGGCGGGACATGTCTTCAGATATGAAAACTGACGCGGCCACACACGATCAAATTTATCTGAACAGATATCTATTCAGATGAGTTTGATGGTTTTCCCATAAGTTTTGAAATCTGACACTCGTCTGTTTTCATATCACTTTTTGCCCACACACGATCAAATTTATCTGTTCAGATATCTGAACAGATATCTGTTCAGATAAGTTTGTTCAGTTAAATTTGATCGTGTGTGGAGAAACTAGGTCATCAGTTCTCTCGTCAGTTTTCAAATCTGACGCGGACACACACGATCTAATTTATCTGTTCAGATATCTGAACAAATATATATATATATATATATATATATATATATATATATATATATACATATATATATATAAATGTAGATATATATATATATATATTATATATATATAATATATATTATATTATATATATATATATATATATATAGACTGGGGCAAAAAAATAATCCTCTAGCGAAATCTCAACAACTTTAAGAAAACTCAAAATATCTCTACGAAATTTACGGAGCTTCTAGGGGATGAATTTTTACGTACAACCTGCAAATTTTATGACAATCTATTGAGCAGGAAAAAATATTACAGCGTTTCTACGAAAAAAGTGCAAAATCAGTTTCGACAAGGCTTTTTTTACCAAAAGTCTTAATAACTGGACAAAACTCAATATAGTTTTACAAAATTTTCGGAGCTTCCAGAGGAGGAATTTCTACACAGATCCTACTAATTTGGTGTTAATATATTCCGAAGTAACAAAAATACAGCGTTTCTTCGAAAAAATGTTAAAATAAATTTTAACAAGGCATTTTTAAACAAACGTACCGGACATTTTCTTCAAAATTTAGGAATAATTTTAACAGAAGAACGAATTTTAAGCATCTTTTATTGGAGTAGCTAACAAGGTAGTGCAGGCTTAAACTCTACCAGTTAAGTAAAAGGCCCTTTTCTGGGTCGTTATTTTCTTTAAAAGGAACGACTGACATATCGAAAAACCTTGTTAAAATTGATTTTAGCACTTTTCTCTTTGCTGTAATTTCGTAACTAATGCAAATATTTTTAATCAAATTTGCAGGATATAAGCAGAAATTCCTACCCTAGAAGGTCCTTAAATTTTGTAGAGATATTTTGAGTTTTCTTAAAGTTATTGAGATTTCGCTGGGGGATTATTATTTTTTGCCCCAGTCTGTATATATATATATATATATATATATATATATATATATATATATATATATATATATACTTCCTTTTAGCGTGCCTTATTCCTGTTCGGAGTCGACACGGAGAGGACTAGATAGGAAATGGAGCATTAAGGTCGGCTATCCATCGGCCTGACACACCAAGTGTACACAACTAGGTTTTATTCGCCCCTCGGAAGAGAGAAACCCACGTCGCTGCGTAACCGGTGAGACAGGGGGTCACGCCTCAACCAGAATCTAGAGTGGGGGGGCACGCATGAAAATGTCCCCCTCACAGAATTTAGGCTCAAATATATATACTTTATTTGCGAAATTTTGCATATTTTCAAAATCTCTCAGTAACTGCATATGTATCACTAGCATTTAAAGAGCCGTGTTGTAGATCGAGTGGTAAACTGATACTCTTCCATAATATAAATTATTGACAACTGTAGTTGTGCAGTTTATGCTCGGCCATAGACTCCTCCATTCTGTCACATACTTAGTAACATATAGGAAACTATATGACTGAGCGACTGATGTTGAGTGAGGGCTACGAAATATGGAAGAGTGTCAACTAGCCGAACTAAGCGGGATGACTCTATATAGGCCTATCTAGACGTTGCGGCTTCGTACTGTATCTTGATAGGTCAACTTATGAACCATCGGTAGATTCTCTGAAAAAACATTAATATGCATAAAATTTAGGTTATGGAGTTTGTTACATTATAAATTCATAGACAGTAAACCAAGTTCTGCATAATTGCATCAAGGATAAAATTCTGTTAAAGACCAAGAAGCCAAATCAAATTCAAAATCGAAATTAGTAATATATTATCTGGTAAGAATTAATATATTACTAATTTCGATTTTGAATTCAGAAAGATTTATATGCAATTTTTTAGTTTCATTTCTGAGTTTTATTAGAAAATCAACAACAACAACAACAATTAGAGTGCTACAGTCATCAATGACAACATCGAGCACTATTGAGACAAAAATCAAGCCGGCGAGCAAAAAGAAGGTTCAAAAACGGTGCAAATTCCAAAATCCGGAAAATCAGTCCAAAGTAAATGGATTCAAAGAAAAGGTGGTTTACGCGCAGGTCGCTGCTCATGGACACTGGATGAAAAAGAGAGGTGGAAAAGATAGGTCTTCAACTGATGGAACAGCTCATAGGAAAGCAAAGGCCGATGTGATTCAAATGAAGCTTTCCGAAGATTGGATGAAAGATATTTCCTGATCTGCGGTGCAGCATGCTGGAATGAACGCTTAGATAACTTAGAGCGTGAAGGTAAGCTAGGTCTCACAAGAGTAATTAACTTAGAAGACCGAGTAACAGCAGGCTGCATCACTTTAATCAAGTGAGACATACAAGTTTGTCCAGGGATGGTGATGGACTTGTAGGTTAACGAAGCTGTTTTGTAATTGATACACTCTTTAATCTTTAGCCAGTGCAAAGACTTTAAAATAGGCGTAACATGTGAGTACTTGGAACTACAAGAAATTGCTCGCGCAAGAGAATTCTGAACAAACTGCAACCGATCAATCTCACAGCCAGGGATATTTAAATACAGGGAATTGCAGTAGTCCAACTTCGATTGCACAAGAGCAGCACCAATTGTAGAAGCTGTCCCACGTGACAAATATGGACGTATTCTACGAAGATCACGGATATGGAAGAAACATGCTTGTGAAGTTTTAGTTGTGTTCGTGGAAGGTTAGGTGTTTATCAAGGATAACACCGAGATTTCTCACAGAAGACACAGGTGATATTTTAATATCCGAAGATAACGAAAGAGTTTTCCCATTCAGCTTCAGAAGCTGTTGAGGTGTCCCGACCAACAAGAATTCAGCCTTAGATGGATTACGTGCCAAGAAATTAGCAGACATCCAAGACGATATAGACTGAAAACTTTGTTGCAGGAGGGTTTCAGCATTAGAATAAGAGTTAGGGGTGAAACAAGTGTACATTTGAGTGTCATCAGCATATAGTTCATGATCAAGCGAATAAGAAGAGATTAGAGTGCTTAAGGGTGTTGTATAGAGCTTAAAGAGGATAGGACCAAGAACGGAGCCTTGAGGCACACCATACTTTAAGTGAGAAGGCGAAGAGATGTACTCCATCACTTTCACACTAAAAGAACGATCCGTCAGATAGGAGAAAAACCAGTCAAGAACAATTCCACGAACACCAAACCAGGAAGAAAGACGTTCCAGAAGAATATTGTGATCAATGGTATCAAAAGCGGCCGAAAGATCAAGCATACATAAGCCTTGCGTGCACATGGCATTAACAATAGAATTGCACACAGATAGAAGCACCGTTTCGGTTGAACGATGCGTAGTATAAGCAGCTTGATGCTTATTATATATATCATTGAAAGAGAGATGAGTAGAAAGCCTCTGAAGAACAATTCTTTCAGTGAGTTTAGATATGTATGACAGATTAGATATAGGCCTGTAATTCGACAATGATTCCTTATCCAGTGTGGGCTTTTTAAGCAATGGGGTAATAATTGCAAGCTTAAAAGCGCATGGAAATATGCCAGTAGAGAGAGAGAGAGAGAGATTAACAATCAATGTTAATACAGGAGCAAGTATGTGAATACCCTTCTTTAAAAGATAGGTTGGGATAGGGTCCAAGTCACAATGTTTGGCTGGAGAGTCTAAAACTAATTTAGTAATCTCTTCTGTTGTAACTGGAGTGAAATTAGAAAGCTCTTCCTTGGAATGATTCTCTACTGGAGTATGAGGAGTAGAGTTATGAGGTGGAGTGATAGATTATCTAAGATTGCTTATCTTATCTGTAAAGTAATTGAAAAATTGTTCAGGCAGTGACTCAACAGGAGTAGAAGGAAGAGAAGGAGAATTAGATCTATGTAAAAGGTCATTAACGGTTTTCCACAATCTCTCGACATTCACAGCCTTACTGACCAAAGAGGAGTAGTACTCTTTCTTAGCATTAGCAATAGCAGTACGATAAATTTTGTGTTGCAAATTAGAAACAGTTTTCCAAAAATCTGAATGGGTATGACGCCACTTTCTTTCAGCTCTACAGCATGCAGCCTTTAGCTTTCTCAGATCAGAAGTGTACCAAGGGTTAGACTTCTTAAGCTTCTTGGTAGTCAGAGGTGCATGCTTATCAAGTAGAGATGAAAGAGTAGTGTTATACTGTTTTACTAATTCATCAAGATCATTAGCAGGAGACTTGATCAAAGTTGAATTTTCAAGATCAGAACAAAAGAGATGAAGAACAACGTTATTTACACACCTAAATGAAACAGTAGATGAATTTTTAATAGTATCTGGCTTAACATATTCACTTATAAAAGTGAATACAACAGGAAAATGGTCTGACGGTGAGTGAGGTAAAATAGTAACACTTAATGGATCAATAGCAGAGAGACTTGGTGTAATAACAACATCAAGTGTATGATGGTCAATATGTGTAGCAACATTCACATGTTGAACAGCATTACAAGAGGACAGAAAAGTATTAAACTGCTGAGTTAAAGGATCAAGAGGACTATCAAGGTGAATGTTGAGGTCACCGGTAATCACAAAGTCTGATTTAGAAGTAGTAAGGAAGGAGAGTAGGGTAGGAAACTCCGATAAAAAGAGAGAGAAAGGTTTGGCATAGGAGAAGAAGATGGTGGTCGATACACTGCAACAACATGCAGAGCACATGTGCTAAATTTACCAGTGACTGAAATTGCTTCAAATGAAGAAAATTTATTACAGTCATTGCTAAGAAGGGTAAAGGGCTTCCTTAGTAGGAGAGCAACTCCACCACCCTTAGCACCAGATATCCTAGAGTCACGATTTGCAATAAACATATCGTAACCTGGAGGATGAGAATAGACATCAGTTCAGAAGGAGTGGTTATAGAGGATAGCCAAGTTTCACTGATAGCAAAACAGTCAAACTTGTGAGTCTCAGCCAAATCATGCAAAACAATGATATGGTCTGAGTTAGAGAGGGATCGGATGTTAAGAGAGCAAAGAGAAATATTGCTTCGAAGAGAATAACCGGAATTCTCGATCGAAACATGCTTAAAAAACTGATAAATCGGTAAGCCTAATTGTAAACAATACAGAAAGTACAATATAAATTACAATATAGTTATACACAAATTACATAAAAAATACAAATATGCAATAATTAACTAACGATCAAAACGTAAACACTATAACTGTAACAATTTAAACACTAAAAGCAATATAAAATAACGTGTAACGGATCAACTATAACGGTAAAATGACGGTCAAAACTGCAAATTGATTTTTCAACAAAATAACTATGTAACAGATTAACAATATAACATAGAACTATGAACTAAGTTAAAAGTACGCCAATGAACTTAATCCAGTCTAAAACTATTCACTCAAGAATCTCGAGGAATTTGCGCACAGCGCTGCTTCTACTGTGCAGGGCAAGGCCACTGCCAGTGGCAACTGTGTAAGGGCTGTTAGAGGCTGTAGCACATGCAAGAACAAAACTTACAGACATTCGTACGGAAAAAAATTCGATGTTTTCTATATTAACTGCTAGTATTTTTTTTAGAAATTTAGACCTAGAGGAAATTACACAACCTAGAGTTCGCCGACCACCTAGAAGATGAGACGATTCAGACACAGATAGCCTACTCACGTCTTATTACAAACGAATGTCCTATTATGCCATCGATGTTGCGGTAGTGCAGTCAGATTCACGTTTTCAGTAAAGAAGTTTTGATGCGCTAAACAAACTGAAGCAATCTTTAATTATAGGAATAGGCCCTAGTAGTGAATGAACAGTGTCCAGAATACGATGAGATAGATACTTCAAAACTTGCAATTCTGCTACCCATATTTCGCACAAGCTACGAGACATACATAGCTTGTGCGAAATATGGGTAGCAGAATTGCAAGTTTTGAAGTCTGTCCGATGTTGTAAAATACCGACTAATGCCTCTCTAGAAGTGCTCCAAACTTTCTCTGAGGTAGAGAAACTAGCTCGCTGCCTTCTCGTAGTTCCCGCCTCGTCATGTGAGGCAGAGAGATCGTTCAGTGCTTTCAGACGTCTGAAAACGTACGTTAGAAGCATTTTCACGTTAGAAGACACAACCGAGACAACGATGTTGCTATCCGCCATGTCCATAAGGATGTTCACATGCAACTGTCAGTTCATGATCGATATTATGAAAGAATTTATAAAACTAAATGACAGCAGAGAAAATATGTTTGTTTGGAACTATTTAACATAATAATGCCGCATTAATGACCCTTTATTGAAGCATAATCAAAATGTATTCAATCATTTTATTCTTCCATTATACAGGACCCCTAGTATACCAAATATGGTCCCATAGTGCCATATTTGTAAAACTTCGGGTTGGTGGAACTAAGTTCCCTCTCCCCCCAAAAAACCACTTCTCTCACCTACAATTTACACATATAAATTGTAATAAAGACTATGAAAATATTGATTAATTTTTTTACAGCGAGTCTAAGGGGGGGGGGGTGTTTGGGCCCCCCGTCGATACGCCACTGATTGTGTTCCCCAGATTTTCGGTCGTGGTTACGCCTATGATTCAATTTAAGAATAGATACACACCAGTACATCATAAAGTTGTGTAAGGTGTTATCAGGTAGTGTATATTTGAATTGTAGGGTTGTTTTATTCCTGTTATATTAAAATATATAAATGTTGATAGTTAAGTAGAGTTTATATCGCTTTTTATTTCAAATAACTAGGCCTATTATCTTATTTGTTGCAAAAGAGACGTTTGTAGGTAACTGACTAGGATATCGCAATATTTAATCTGTGTAGTTTGAAAAATTATGTAGGCCCAGTTCTGTTGTAGATTAAAATAGGTTAGCAGGCTACTTGTTATGTTGTAAATATGTTAGGTTTTTATCAGTCAGAGAATTGTTGATGTTTGGAACGGGCTGCCAAATGAGGTTGTTGAGGCCAAACCTCTCAGTCAATTCAAGAATAGATACGATAAATCAGGGGTTGCTTTACCACTGTCATATTAAAATATATAAATTTTGATAATTAATCTCCCCATACTGTGTCCGGGTTGTTTGAAGAATTGACGAACTGGTGACTGTACGTGTCGTAAAAGGCGACTAAAGCACTAAGATCCTTACCAACGCCAGAAAGGGCATTGGGTTGGTGAGCGCCTAGTCTCCAGAAATTGCTACAAAGTTTAAACGAATGGAAAAGTCTCAAATAGGGGATTGGCTGGTGGTGTGGTGAAGGACAGAGATGATTTGAGACAGTCTATTTATATCTCGACCCTGGTTAAACTGGGATTCAAGGGAAGATGATGATGTTGAACTGGAGTTTATACAGTTTTTTATGTGAAATAACTAGGCCTAGTATCTTATTTGCTGTAAAAGAGACGATTGTGGGACTGACATCGGACATCGTGATATTAAATTTAGTTTGTGCAATTTGAAAATGTGCAGGCCTAGTTCTGTTGTAAATTTAAATATGTTAGTATATGTTATGTTGTAAATATGTTAATTATGTTATGCTACTCTGGTTGTGTAGGTAAATATTTAAACGTCTATTTTGTGTGGGTCATAATTAAACAAGCAACTGTGCCTTCTGACCCAGTGGTTGTTATGTTATGTTACATCCAAAATAGACAATTGTGATACTATTGGGCAATGGAGGAAACCTTTTGCAAATCTGCACACACAGCTCTTTAAAAAATCTCATTCACGCTAAACAAAATCGAGTTTTTCTGTAAAAATTGTCTACATCAACAAATTTCTAAAGATTCACACTATTTTTTATAGATTTCCTTCCTAAGATTCCAAAAATCATCCCTTTGGTAATTAAATTTTCTAAAACCTTAGAAAATTATAACAGGAGGGGTAGCACTGACTGCAGACTGATGACCTTAAACCTTCACCTTAAACCTTCGTATCAGTAAGTGACGTGCATGATCAAGATTGATCAGAGATATAAGAAATACTAACTATATACAATTATACAATCGTCATAATCTTCCTTTGAATCCCAGTTTAACTGGGGGCGGGATGCATATAATATATACATTATACATTAGGCATACTATAATTAAACATAATTATAGTAGAATTATGTGTAAACATAAATCTACTGTAATTATGCTTAATTAGACGATATATATATATATATATATATATATATATATATATATATATATATATATATATATATACAGACTGGGGCAACAAACAAAAAATCCCCTAGCGAAATCTCAGTAACTTTAAGAAAACTCAAAATATCTTTGCGAAATTTACGGAGCTTCTATGGGAGGAACTTTTGCGTATATCCTGCAAATTTGGTTAAAATATTTTCAGTAATTACGAAATTACAGCATTTCTACGAGAAAAGTGCTAAAATCAATTTTAACAAGGCTTTTTGAAATGCCAGTCGTTCCTTTTAAAGAAAATAACGACCTTGAAAAGGGCTTTTTACTTAAGTGGCGGAGTATAAGCCTGCTCTACCTTATTAGCTACTCCAATGAAGGATGCTTAAAATTCATTCTTCTATTAAATTTATTCCGAAATTTTGAAGAAAATGTCCGGTACTCTTGTTTAAATAAGCCTTGTTAAAATTGATTTGAGCATTTTTCCGAAGAAACGCTGTATTTTTGTTACTCATGAATATATTTTCGTCAAATTTGCAAGATATATTCAGAAATTCCTCCTCTAGAAGCTTCGTAAATTTTGTAAAGCTATTTTGAGTTTTGTTCAAGTTATGAAGACTTTTGGTAAAAAAGCCTTGTTAAAATTTATTTTTGAACTTTTTCGTAGAAACGCTGTAATTTTTTTACTGCTCAAAAGATATTTGATCAAATTTGCAGGTAATATGCAGAAATTCCTCCTGTAGAAGCTCCAAAAATTGTGTACAAATATTTTGAGTTTTGTTGAAGTTATTGCAATTTCGCTAGGGGATTATTATTTTTTGCCCCAGTCTGTATATATATATATATATATATATATATATATATATATATATATATATATATATATATATATATATATACATACATATACTATAATAATAATATTAATACTTGTACTTGTCTAATTGTATAACTTGTATAATTATAATTTAATTATGATTATGTGATGTGTATGTATTGTATAATTATGTATATAATTTGTATTTCTCATATCTTTGATCAGTCTTGAGTAGGCCTATGCACAAAACTGCATAGCAGCCCGTTTCAGTGGTTAAAGTGCGACGGAGGAACACAGGGGCATTCCCCTAGATCTCATTTTTTCTGAGGTACGTTGCCCCGCTAGTTAGATACTAGAAGACTTGCAACTAAAGGATAGAGGGCCTGAAAAATACTGACCGTTCCCCTAGCTCTGAATTCTTACTTTAACCACAGGCCCGATGGCTGATACTGCATGTTTGCATAGCTGCTTTGTACCGGCCATGAAGGCATTATGAAAGTGAGTTAATCCTTTACGTTAATTGAGAGTAGTTTGATGATTTAGCTAAAAGTCAATTTTTGCTAATAATCCATTAGTGTATATAAGGAAATTATTTTGTTCATGGTAGGTAGTTACACGATATGATAGTCTATATCGTAATTATCGTTAATGTATATTTTGAAGAAACTGTTTCAGTCTGTTTTAGCCTTGGGTTTTAGCGGTGTCTGCCAATGTGCCGTTGTTGTAGACCTGTAGACCTCAGATTTCGTTATCAGCGTTGCCACTAGTTGGGTTTATACCCCATTTCTGGGGTTTTTCACTGCTGTTTGATCGTTCTTTTTAATTGTTTGCAAAGTGTGAGGTTTTTCCACTTTTTCCATAGGAAATGTAATTTTTAGCAGGAACTACACTTAGATAAACGGACGGCACGCATTAGCAGAAGCAGAAGTCTATAGCTGAATGTTTCGCAATTAATTAATTAATTGCTGACTATAGTTAACACATATATGTGCAATTTTTGAGTAAACTTCAATCGTCATAGCTGCGAGATATCTGATCCAAGCTTAGCTATAAATCTCTCAGTATATATATATATATATATATATATATATATATATATATATATATATATATATATATATATATATATATATATATATATAAATTAACTCAGACTTGGCGCTTTAAAATTAAAGGTGTTACTATAATTAACATATCATGCAAACAAACAGATAAGAAAAAATTAATGCTTTGGATTTCGAGTTTATATGTAGGCCTATATATATTTTACGCTTATATTGTTGCTATTTATTTTGAGTAATTTAAATCTTGTTTATGATAAATTAATAAGAACTTACGATAAATTTCTTACTGGAGCTAGCTTAATTATGCGTTTATTAACTGCATAGAGAATTTTGCTCATTCCGTTAGGATCGAATTTATTAGTTTTAAGCATGATATAATTATATCGTCATTAGCGTGCCCAAGGGAGGAGCAAAAACGCGCGTGCCCACCAACCCCTTTGGAACCAATAACGAGATTCTGATGAGTTTTTTGTCAGCGTCGAGTAGGCATAAGTGTAATTGTGCCACAGTCCGCGACTAAGAATCACTCTCATCTCTTCAGTGAACTGCTAAGTGGCGCAAGTCCAAAGTACATAATTATTCATACTCAACGTCGAGTGCATTCACGCTCCATATGGGCTATATAGAGCACTTCATTAATGAAAAGCTAATCACTCTACAAACTGAAGTCTATGTCATATCCATTAAATATGATGATGTGCAATATTTGTTTGTTATTAAATTAGGACCACTACATAGGCCTACTGCCGAGTCTTCTCTAGTCATTGACTTTTAAATTGTCATTGTCAGTTTTAAATGAATATTAAATTGTCTTTGTGACGTGTAAAATGCTAGTCTTGCTGACTGATTATCACTGGTTATATCTGATTGTTAATAACAGGCTGATCAATACCAATTAGGCTACTAAATGTTAAAAAAGTGAGTTAGTTAACTTTTGGGCCAAAATTGAAGTTTTTACCAGCGTGAAGACTAAAAAATCACTAAATTAAATTTAAATTGTATACTCTATTTTTCATTTGAATATGCACCATAAGCGTGACCCCCTAATCGGATTTTTGAGGTGCGTGGGGTTTTTGGGGGAAATGAGGATTTCCTACGAAAAATGTGGAGTTTTTTTGGCAATGCTTGGCACGCCTGTTCGTTATAAACTGCTGACTATCTGTGACTAAGCTAAAAAGCGTTTCATGTGTACGGTGTGCAGCTAGCTGTGTAGTAAGGAATGGCTAATAATGCCTCTATTGCATAATATTAGGACATTACATTAACAGGTAAGCTCAAATTAATTATTACCTTCAAGGGGGCTTTTTGTAACGTAAAAACAATGTTGAAAATGATATTGATATTATTAATACGATATAATTAACAATAGCATAATAAAGAATACTGGATCGAAAAGCATCTAATGCTTGCTTAAGACCACTAGATAAGCAATAGGTAAAGACCCTTCTACTTAACTAACACAAATACATTGTTCAGAATATAATAGAATACAATAGAATATAGTAGAGCGAGTGTCTCATTAGCGTAGGGGTAACGTCATGAGATTTTAAAAGACAGATCCTAAGGTCAATTGAATGCTCTGACATGGGTTCGATTCTCGGCCGCGCTAATCTGAAAGTAAAATCTGGCTATTAACAGGACTGGTTATACGGATAATGGTCTAAATTGCCTAACGGTTTAAATATGTGATATAAAAAGTGATAGATATCAACTTAGTTGATCATTTTACTATATGTCTTAATAGCGTAGGGGTAACGTCATGAAGTTTTAAATGACAGATCCTGAGGTGAATTGAACTCTCGTGGGTTCGAATCCCAGCCGCGCTGATCTGAGAGTAAAATCTCGGACATTCACTGGACCGGTTACACGGAAATTGGAATAAATTGCCTAATGGTTTAAACATGTGGTATTAAAAAGTGATAGATATCAACGTAGTTGATCATTTCACTATAATGCGTGTTTACTTTTTTTTATAATACTTGAATGTCTCAATAGCGCAATGGATAACGTCACGAACTATTTAATGACAGATACTGAGGAGAATTGAACCCTTGTGGGTTCGAATCCCAGCCGCGCTGATCTGAAATAAAATCTCGGACATTCTCTGGATAGGTTATTCGGAAAATGGTCTAAATTGCCTAACGGTTTAACACGTGGTTTTAAAAGTGATAGGCATCAAGATGATAATAATAACAACAATTAGAGTGCTACAGTCATCAATGACAACATCGAGCACTATTGAGACAAAATCAAGCCTGCAAGCAAAAAGCAGGTCCAAAAACGGTGCAAATTCCAAAATTCAGTCCAACGTAGTTGATTATTCACTATAATGCGTGTTTGCTACTGAACAAAGTAAACACATATTAAAAACGTATAAAAAAGTAAACATGTTACCCCGACGCTATTGAGACATTCGCTCAGTAAGTATTAGCTCAGTAAGACTGTTAGGTACAGAATGACATATGTAGTATGGTACAAACAAAACAAGCTAATGTTAGCGTCAGTTTCCTCACTTGAAAGCGATGTCAGTGACGGGCGAGTCCAGGATTGTACCTCCCACATACTGATCTGCTGTCGAGTATCTTACCGACATTGCCACTGGCTCCAGCCAGTGTAATAAGTGTAATTGTGTAACAAATAACTACCGTAAAATTAACTTTGTTACATGCTGTGGTGGATTTGTAGGCCTACATTAATTATTTATTTGATCTTAATCGAATTAATAAATTAATAATTAATTTTTATAATTAATTAAACATTAAGGTGATTATCATAATCTCGCTGCCTCACAGGAAAACCATTATAGTCTTACAGATATTTATATTTATGATGTGAACACTCATGAGTCATTTAAAAGTTTCAGCATTGTTTATTTGAATAATTAGAATTCATAAATCAGTTTTATAAAAGGATAAGTAGGTCTCTGCAGAGCAACAAAACAAGGTAATTAACTAATAACTTAATGCCAAGTCATGCATCATGATTAAGTATAACCATTTAAGTTATTTAATACCAGAATTTGTAGTACTTTGTATAAAATAAATTAAAGTAAAAAAAGTGGATCAGTTCAATCTAGCCATTGCAAGATAATAGTTATTTGAATATCACTAACAAGGTAATTGTAGTTGAATATCAATAACTTACTAATAGGCAGTGGCGATGTCGGTAAGTTATTCGACAGCGGATCAGTATGTGGGGGGTTCAAATCCTGAGCTCGCCCGTCACTGACATCGCTTTCAAGTGAGGAAGCGGACGCATGCATGCTAAAAATTAGCTTTTTTAGCTTTTATCAAAAAAACATCATAGATCACCATCATAGAACTATTTTACAAATTAAAATCTTATTCGTACAGTTAAACATTATCTCTGGATATATTTGTAGTATCAAAATTACATTATTTAGACTTAAATAGTAATACTTGCTGCACATAGAGGAGTGAACCCTGTTCCATTTTATCTTAAAAAAATGAGTAACGCTGGGGCCGTTCCTACTAAGATCTACTATTTTTAACAGGAATGCCATTTCCAATAGAAATAAAGCACTAACGAAACGGCATTCCTGTGTGTTCCCGCACAATTTCACCACTGGTTACATGAAATTTTAAATGTTTTAAATGTACATTGTACACCAATAAAAGTATCTAATTAAAACATTTTCACACTTAGGTGAATATTATATTATACATACTGCTTATATATTTATCATACAAATTTTAAAATTTATATAGTGATTTTGCCTCACAACCTTGTATGGGAACCCATAGCACTTGTTCAAATGTTAACTACTCTCTGACTAAGATATTAAACCAATGTCTAGACTATGTCTAGAATTATTGAGTACAACCTCCTAATCTAAAGCTAGGTCTACATCTAAATTTGTAAGCAAATAATATCTCTCTCTCTTAGTGCCCTGCCCTTATTACAGGTCCATGTTATATAACGCCTTCACTCTTCGTCTTCTGTTTTCTTTTCATATCCACTTACTAGGGGACCTTTAAATCATCTAACGTGTTATACCATTATTCTTGGGGGGTTATTCTTATGAAGAGGTGGGCCCTCTATGCCATCTTAATCTGTGTTTGATCATACGACAAAAAAACCATTTTTGTAAGGCCGTGTTTATAATCCCTAGCAAAGTTAAATCATATATATCTCACTTGGTAAAAGCGATTTCTTGTTTAGATTGAATTATGTGCGGTAGCTGTGTTAAAGAAAATTCTTACATGATCTTGGTCTTTATCTTGGTCATGACCAAGAGTCTCAAGATCAACTCATGACCAAGACCTTAGAAAGTGTTCTTGAGATTGAGACCGTGGTCTCGAGGAAAACAGTGCCTTCGATAGATGTCTTCGCAAGTCATCATCTCTGTAATGTGTGTACGCATGAACGTGCTGAGTGAGTGTGTGTATCATGAAAATGTTGGTTTAGAAAATAAGCTGATTAGGTTAGAGATATATGGACCATGATAAATTTTAAAGTACCTTTAAAAATTATGAAAAGGCTAATGAAGCTAATGTTAATGTCAGTTTCCTCACTCGAAAGTGATGTCAGTGTCGGGCAAGCCCATGATTTGAACCCTGCACATACTGATTTGATATCTTACCAACATCGTCCTGCCAGTGGCGATGTTGGTTTGAAGAAGAACGTCGGCGATGTCAGTATGATGAAGAACGAATTTATGAAGAACCTATGAGAAGACTGGTAGCAGAGACTTTATTTAAAATGAATAAACCATTCTTATATTTAAGCTTGAATATCAAAGATTTATCAACATTATTGATATTGTTTAAGATATATACTTAGTTTTTGATTCATATGTCTTTGTTTAATGTTGACAAAATGTGTATGGTATTGGTTATATCTATTTTTTCTTACTATTAAGACGAATTCCTCTATAGGGCCTGTTAGCAGGGATTTTCTATAGATTTCTATTATTGTTCTTATAACAGTTATGATTAGCAGTTACAGTGGCGGATCCAGGGGGCCCGGGCTCCCCCCCTTAGGCCCGGCGATAAATTTTTTAAAAGTATATTTCCATTGTTTCTATGACAATTTCTATGTGTCAATTTGTTTGTAAGGGCATCAGTTAGGGGGGGGGGTTCGAGAGGGAACTCAGTTCCACTAGATCAAATTTTTTTCTAATATGGGATTAGGGGCCAAAATCTGGTATCCTAGGAGCCCTGCATAACGGAAGGGTGCCCAAAAAATGTTGATGGTTTCACTAGCTCTTAATTTTAACTTTAACCCACTGTATAAGAGGAATAAAGGGTGTAAGTAAAAAAATTCAACTCTGTCCCGGAGCAGTGTTGCAAACAGCCTTGGCTGAGAGAGACCTAAGTATCCTTCTGCCGCCAAAATTAGGTCACTTTTGCAATTCGTCCAGATCCGCTGAGATTCTTCAGAGGTGAAAAATTAGCCTACTTTTTCCCACTGCAAATGTAGAATTTTAGGCATTTTAGATATTCCTCTCACTTTAGTACGGGTATGAGTGGAGGGGGGGTAAGATACGGGGATACATTCACTCGATCTATGAACCGTGCGCAGTAGTGAAATTTTTTTTAGCCCCTACCCCCCCCCCACAGCATTTTGTTGGTTGTGTCTCATGTCCCGAAGAATTTTCATAAGCAACAATGTGCACACTCAAAAAATAATTTGGGCCCCCCCTTAAAAAATTCCTGGTTCCGGCCCTGAGCAGTTATCACGAGGTTTTTAATTGAAATGTTAATTTGAATTTTTAATGGAATGATATTCCAAATCGAGTATCATTCAATGTAACAATTTAATGTTATTTCTGTGGGAACCAGAACTTCTTTGTAGTTTATTCTTAGTTAGAAGGAAAATAATGTTAGTTTCATTGATATGCTACTACGGTTATGTTTTAGTGTTGAGCCAGTACAGCCTAGATATACATAACGTATCTACGCAGCTATCTCAACACATGAGATAGCCCATGGCGAGGACACCATGGTGCAGCGTCCCATCCTTCAATCCACCCATAGACTCAGCCTCCTCTCGTGACTGGACATGTCTACCGAGGCCTCCCAGAATCCGTCATGTATCGGGTGGCAGTGGTCTCAGGGTAAGTCCCTCCTCGTGTGCCCTGGACGCTAGACGAAGACATGCATCTGGAGGGGCAGTGAGGAGGAAGGAGACCGTGCATGCTTACATTCAGTCACCCGGTGAGATCACACAGACCGATGTCGTCATTATAGGTATGCCTCAATAGTCAGTCACTAGTACTTATAGGCTTGAGAAAGAAACACATTGAAAACGATTATTTTGTGCTTTTAAGATAAGACTGCTGGGATCGACAATGCAAAAACGGTCGACATTAGGTCATAGACAGAAATATTTTTTTATCTATGGTCAATCAGACCATAGATATAAAAAGTCAGCTTTACCACTGTCCAAAAAATTACGTTCAAGGTACAGCAGTGCTTCCAACGTTCTCCACACAGTAACAAGTGCAACAACAGCATTCCACTAAAAATTAAATAGTTTTATGTTTCACATAGGATGTATATCAAAATTATTTGAAAGACATATTGTAGCCAATGTTACGCTATGGAAAAGTAGGTGCTGTGTACAAAATATCAGTCGCTGACATATTTTATAAATTGACTTTGAACTATACTAATACATGCAAAAACCAGGCCATCAATGAGGGAGCATAACACCCTATCTAGTTGACCACCCGACTATAGTGTTTTGCCTATTATTATTGAAGTCAGCAATATTCTATATAAAGTGTATATGCTTGAATAACAGTGTATAATATAAGGCGCGATTATCTGAGGCCGTCAATTAGAGCTGGTATGTTCATTTAAGGCAGTTATGTAAATCCATCGATTGCAATAGTCTATAGGCTTAGATGTTGTCAAATTTTCATTTCTGCAGCAATGAGAAATGTGTGTTATATTGTAACTTATTAAAGTCAAATATTGTAGGCGTTGTATAAGCCATAAAGACTGTAATATTAGGTAAGTTCATTTGCCGATATCGAAGCTGATGTTTACACTATTATGATACTTCATTGTATCTCATTTGTGTGAAATATAACGAATTTTCATATTTCTCGTATAATAAGATGTAGTTATATTAATATAACTTCAAGTTCTTGTTGACTGAGCGGTGTGGGCTCAATTAAGTCCTTTACATTTGCCTTAGTATGTTCAATATTCTGATTTCAGGAGGCGATCAAGCTCCAGTAAATAATCATGGCTTTAATATAGGCCTACCTAAAAATGCACACTTTTAAAATACTAGTAGCATTTTTCCGTGATAGTTCATGCAGGCCATTTTGGATACATTTCAAGTCAACGCATTTGCTCAATAATTATGTCACATATATTATTAGCAAAATTTAACCTGTTGCCTAATTTTAGTTAAGAGTAGAAGGCTACAGAGGTTCTTAATTACACAAGTTTCTTATCGTTTCTTGGAGCACGGTGATGTCTTGATCCACAGAAATTTAAGGCTACATTAAGTATTGGGTTACGGATCGAATCTTTTTGATATGAATAAATTCTTGGTTGGTCGAGTGCTCTTTGTGGCTTATCAAACAGAATATATAACATGAATCCAAATTTTAGTTGACACAAAATAAGTATAAAAATATATGATTGTAAGCTAAAAAGAAAACTAAAGGCAAACACGGCTCTTTTCTTTTCAACGACTTCTTCATATTCATCTATAAACGACAAACTTATATGCAAACAGTCATCACAAAATTAAACACAATTTACTGCACTTAGTCTCTCTTCACAGCCAGGCCAAGATTTCAAGTGAATAGGCAGTGTCCACGTAAAGTTTGCTGAACATTGCTGGATTCCAAGCCCTCCCGCCACGACAAGGCGGCAGTCATGAGGATGAAACACAGCATGGACCAACCGGTGGTGGCACGTGTCGCTGAAGGAGACTAAAGCACTCTCAGATCCAAACCAACGTCAGAAAGGGCATTCGGTCGGTGAGCGCCCGAGCTCTTGGCATTATACACTCTAGCATGCTAATATAATCTGTTGGCCTACAGCAGAGAAAGCAATTAATATTAGATACTACAAGACTGACACTCACATATATAAAAATACTTTTGAAGTGTTCAGAAACATTTATGTAGCGCAACAAAATTATTTTTAAAAAATCACAATCAATACAATACAACCAATATTCTAAGAGAAAAGAGTTACACTTGTAAGAACTGCTATTAGTTAGACCTCATCTAAAAACAAGTCGATTTTGTGAAGTTCCACTTGTTTTAAAAGGGAAATTTAAAACTTAGTGAAAAAAGAAGTAACAATACAATTTCAGTGAGTAATCCAATCTAATGTTAGATACTATCGAGGTCTGTAAGCCCCCTCATCACGTCAAGGTTGCAGTTCACGAGGGGGATAGTGATTGGCTGTTAACAATAAAGTTCCGATTCTACTGATAAAATAAATTTGGGCATAAGCAAATTACAGAAAAATGATAACTTACTTCTGAATCTCGATTTCAGTAATAAAAAATTACACTGTTTGGGCTCAGATTCTTATAAATAATGGTACATTGTATAAACACACTGCATATCGTATGCATTAATCGATTTCTCAATTTATAAGGAAATCCGTCATCGCGTCATGTGTAGAGTAGAGAAATTTTTAAGCCAATGGCTGAACACAGATATGAGAATGATCATCCCCAAATATACTTATAACTGTGATCAAACAGGATTTCATTCTGAAACAGCTTAGACATTCCACATGGTACCAGTCTTGTGACTATACGAGATTTTACTCTTCCAGTCGCCTTAGGTTCAATAATTTGACATTTCATGAAGGTAAGAGATGCTTGCACAATGATCTACTATAACTTTAAAGTTTAAATGGTTTTAACTATGATTTTTAGACCGAAAATGACCGAGAAATATAATAAAATAAAGAAAATTTCGAGAATAAAAACATGATGTCATAGGAACCTACTGTCAATGCCATAAATTTACACCATATGTTAAATTTCATACGTTTCAAGTCTAGAAACATAATCAATCCATATGAAAAGATACATTTGATAAATTTTTTCTATTTAAAAATTTTAAACATTTCCTCTCTATCGCTAACCTGCCTAACCATAGCACTCAGCTCAGCTACAGCTCTACCCTCACTTTCCTTCAGCAGTGTGACTACAACATCTGGTCTTTCTTGCAGAGATACATCCAAATCTCTGTTGTACGGCTTGTATGATGACATCATCTTCACGTTGGCCTCCATGTACTCTCTGAATCTTGCAGGTAAGTACTTCCTCATTACCACTTCTAATAACTGAGACAGGGAACACTTCTTGTAATCTTTTAGATACTGATACTTCAGTGTCTCATGTAAGCGCTCAGTGCCATTATTAGTGTGGTACAGCAAGTCCAGAGGCTCGTAGGCACGAGACCAACGTTGAACATGAGGCCACCACATCCTCTCAAAGTATCTGCATTGAGCTACCATCATAACCCTCTAATTCACTCAGCTCCCTAAATCCCTCCAACATATCCTCCTCAGCATAAGCTACAGCTCTAAACCTAGCCTTAACCTCATTCTCACTTAATTCTCCTAAGTTGATCCTAGTCCTACACCATCTAACCCAAGCCTGCTCCCGATGAAAATCACACAAAAATACCTTAATTTCATCCCAAACCTGAGTTAGTGCATTTATTTCTTCAAATGCAAAATCTGTCATCCCATACTTAGGGGTTACATGTTCATCCCAACCTTTCAGGACACCTAAAACCTCAGCAATTGCCTCCGTCGACTCTCTGTGCGTGATGAACATACAAATGGGCTGGTAACCACAATTTGTTTTAACTGAGACACAGTACAAAGGCAAATCATAATTATAAGTTTTGTACGTTGCATCTATCAAAATGCTGGAAGGTCCATACAGTCTATACAGATGAGACATGTCAGCACTTTGATATACAAAAAGTAGTTCTGTATCAGTAGGAGGGTTAGTCCAATGACCACAGATGCGCCCGACCTCACTCACATCATCAGTTGAACTGATGACCTGGGTGTTGTCAGTCTCATCCTCTTCAGCTCGAGGGGTTCTGGTGGGAGCTCTGAAGAAGATCCGATCAGCTGTGTGTTCCCACTTTCTTACAAAATTGTCAACATTAACTATATCGTACTTACTCCAGCGGTTTTTCAACTTTACAGACCAAATGGTGTTTCGAATAGTCTGTTTGTCGGGAAAGAAGGCCTTGTATAGGCGATCAGTTTGCTTAAGCTCCTGCGTGACATACATCTCCAGCATATGCTGGATGAACTCAACCTTGTCATGTCCCTGCAGGTAGAGCTCCCGAACCTTGCTACGAACCTTATCATCGACGAGCGATGTCAGCTTAGCAAGCCTACCAGTATGGTGATACTGGTGGTCAGAAACGGACGGCAAATAGAATAAATACCTCTCAAGGATATCTTCAACAGAAGCTGATGCTAAGTAATTCTTAAGAGCACAGACTAACTTGGTGCAAACCAGCATTACCATTACCAGATCCACTGGTGCTGGTCGCACCCATACTTATAGCATTGAGCTCTTCAACGACATCCGGCTTGAAGAAGAGCACTCGAGCCACTTTGAACTGAGCTGGGCAATCCATCTTCTTCGTCGGCTGAATAAGCGTCCGTCTCTTCCGTACCACATGATCGTTCTCTTCCTGAAAAAGAAAAATAATCAAAGGCAAAAATTTAAATTAAAAAAAGGCAACCGAAGATTACTGTAAACTACGGAGAGCAAGGAGGAAATATGAAAAAACCCAGCAAGTCAGAGAGGATTCTTTGTAAAAACATGCAATTTTCATGTTGTTACCATCTCTCTCTTAGTGCACTGCCTACTGGCAGGTCCATGGGTCGTCTGGTTGTAACCATGCAAGCAACTCACAAAGAGGAAGACAGAAGCTGCTAGCAAAATGAAGATGAAAACAGGACTAGTTAAAAATAATACTTGTTGTTTTACAAAATTAAAGATTTCTAGCAAGTTGAAATGCATAACGGCTGAGGGAATTTATTTTCATAAAAACAAAATTGGCTTTGTAATCCAGGTCACATAGATTTCCAGTTAACATAACAGTGCAAATGACTAATAAAGCAATAAGAATGAAGAACTTAACAAGAAGTTCATCATATTGTTCCATTGGTTCACTTTAACTATATTGAAATGCACTAATAAATAGCAAAAGAATAAAACAACAATGCTCTTCTGGATTTGTTTACATACATTAAAATTGAAGACGTCTCTGTTACACTCCCTTTAACTTCCTAAACTTCTAATGGCTTTCATAAAATCCCTATCACCAACAAGTAGTACCTAAATAAATATAATTTAAGGAAATAATATCAACGTCTACTACATTACATTTAAATTTTCAAAAGAAATTATGGAAAAAATTAAGTTTTACAAACTAAAAAAGCACAAAGATGTATATTTAACTTTCATAACTAAAGCCGACAAATGCTTTTTACTCACCATCCTATCTCTATTTTCGGCTCTGCGGATCTTTGCCAGCTTGTTCCTGTCTGGCCCACGCGAACACTCTCGCACCTGTCTACCGGCATTGATATAAGGTTGACCCTTATACCACCTGATCTGGCGACCAGCTAGAGGTTCTGAATGAAAGCATAGGGATATTTTAAATAAATATAAGGGTATTTTGAAATAAACACTTTTTAAAAATACTACTCATTATTGCTATTACATTAATTATATTTTATTAAACTATTATAAGTGAAAATTCATGTATTCATGAATGTATTATATATTATAGTCCTGATCGAGGAATTGGTAAGACTACCTTACAGAAAAATGTTTACACCATTATGTTTAAAAGATTAACAACACATCACTATCAGTACAATTACAGGTCATTAAGTGTACTACTCTAAACAACTAAAGATTAAGTCGATTTAATTCATCATCATCATCTTTTGTTGAATCCTAGTTTGGCTTTGGCCGGTATACGAATAAACTTTCACCCCTCTATCCATTTGTTTACAAAATTTTTAGCAATTCCTTAAGTCTAGGTGCACGTTAACTGAATAACCTTTCTGACATTAAATACATTTAACTCCAGAAATAAATACTCGTGAGAATAAATAGTACTGTGAACAACATTTATAGCTGGTTAATAGTAACATAACTGCGGGTAACGTAAATTTAGAAAGTAGTACTCTGTTTAAGCTACACTGCCAAACCTTCAGTGCAAAAATTAGTTGTTGAAGTGAAAAAGGTAAACCATAAAAATAATATATAAGAATTAGGCTATATACAAAGTAATAAAAAACCAAAACCTACTCTGAAGGCCATGACAAAAGTCTCTATCTGTCAGAAAGGTGGTGTAACTCAACCCGTTTTCAATCTCGTGTGCTCTCAGCTCTGTTTTAAGCTCTTCTAGAGTTCCACAGAAAATAAAATCTACAATTTTAATCAAAAAAATTGAGGAAATTTACTACAGTAATATGAATAATAGTTCACTATCCATTTATAGGTTTTGCAGATGCTGGTCAAAGTAGTAACATTGGAATTTGTCTTATTATCCCAGAACTGTCAAATGATCGTTCTATAATGTTGGAATAATGAGCAGCACCATTTCGGATTGAGAATATTGTCCGATGTTTAATATATTGCAACCATGCACATACAGGTCCGGAGTCATTATGAGATTTTCTATAGGTTTATTAAAATTGACATGCATGTGTTTCATCTCTTTTACAAATAACATCAACATAACATAACAATTACAGTGCTACAGTCCTCAATGACAACATCGAGCACTACTGAGATAAAATAAAGCCGGCGAGCAAAAAGGAGATCCAAAACTGGTGAAAAATGACAGGTGAATTGAACCCGCGTGGGTTCGAATACCAGCCACGCTGAACTGAGAGAAAAATCTCAGATATTCACTGGACTGTCTACACGGAAAATGAACAAAATTGCCAAACGGATTTAACATGTGGTGTTAAATGTTATAGGTATCAACATAGTTATTATTATTATTAATAGAAACAAAAAGGAATAGATTAATATAATTTGAATGTAAAATCAACATTAGAAACATGCATGATTTAAATTTTTTATATTTGGTCTTTCAGGTGGGTTAATAGTATATTTTACGTTGTTATACCTTTCAATGCTTCGGCCATCGCTAGATTTAGGAAAGATTTAGATTAAGAATTATGGCAAAAGGTCTCACACGTGTATTGATAACAGGAAGTAGCTTGGAGTAAAAGTAAACAATATTACTTCCTGTTTGAAATTTAGTAAATAATATTTCTGTCTATGACCTAATGTCGACCTGCAAAAACAGCATTTGTGTGTCAACAAATTGTGTCTGGCCTTCACCTTCTGGTGTCTGTTTACTTATTTCCTATTGGCTGTATCGTTCAACCTTTACAATGAATCGTCACACTTTTACAAGGAATTAAATTTATTAAAATATTTAAATTAAAACTTTTATCTTTGCTGCTAATGGTTGTTCAGTTTCCGGATTCACCACGTATTTCTCTAAGCTAGTGTCTTATCCAACATTTTAATTAAGGTGGTTTAATTGTTCAATCCTTGATGTTTATACACATTTCTATTAATATTTGAACTGGTTAATAATGATGCTAAATTTTTAAAACTTTTAAAGTGGATAGGTAATTGGTTAAGCAATAGAAAACAAAGGGTGTGTGTCGAGAACGAGGTCTCGGAATGGGCAGCAGTGAAGAGTGGTGTGCCACAGGGCTCTGTTTTGGGACCTCTATTATTTTTGGTTTACATCAATGACATTGACATAGATATTGTATCTAAATTTAGTAAATTTGCAGATTCTAAAGTAGCAAAGATAGTAAACAACATTGAAGATGCTGAGATTTTAAAGTATGATATAAAAATATTACAGAACTGGTCTAAGGATTGGCTAATGGGGTTCAATGCTGAGAAATGTAGAGTTCTGCATATAGGGAATAATAATTTAGAAATTGAGTATACATTGAACAATATTATTCTAAAATCCACAAACAGTGAGAGGGATTTAGGAGTCTTTGTGGATAGCTCTTTTAAATTTAGTGAAAATGGTAATGAAGTTGTAAATAGTGCTAATTGTGTATTAAGAATGATTAAAAGAACAATTGCATGTAGAAATAAAGATATTGTGCTAAGGCTATATAAGGCTCTTGTACGGCCCAAACTTGAATACTGCGTTCAGGCTTGGTGCTCATATCTTAAGAAAGATATCGATAAATTGAAAGGGTACAAGCCAGAGCAACAAGGCTGGTATTTGACTGTCAAAAACTTAGTTATGAGAATAGATTAAAATTCGTAGGATTAACCTCTTTAAGTGAGTGAAGAACTAGAGGAGATTTAATGGAAGATTTTAAGATACTCAAAGGCTTCAGCAAAGTTAACCATAGTATTTGGTTTAATGTATCAAACAACAGAAACACTAGGGGACATATTTATAAACTTAGTAAATTTAGAAGTAGACTAGATTTAAGGAAATTTTTCTTCAGTCAGAGAGTTATCAATGCTTGGAATAGTTTGCCAAGCGAAGTTGGGGAAGCAGAATCAAGAATGCTTTTAAAAATAAATATGATAAACATAAGAACATGTAAATTAGATGCTAATTACATGTTCAGTGTTATACATAGGCTATGTATAAATTTGGCATGTTGACATGAAGTCTGTATGATTTGATTTTTTTTTAAGTAGGACTAATTAAATATTTTATGATATACAGATAGGTGAAATTAGACCTAAATAGAAAATATATATTTGAAATTTCATATAAATAGTTATGGCCTAGTTGATCACTGGCTCTTTTTGGTAAATGTAGGTGTATAATGTAGTTTCAGTTTTATATTGAACTATGTGTTATTAATTGGCTTTAGTTAAGAGCCTGATGAGTCTTAATCAAGCATATAATTACTTCCTGACTCTGTAATGTTATGTTATGTTAAATTCCTCTTGAAGCTTTTATTATTCCTATTTTATTATTCCTCTTGAAGCTTTTAATGGGCTCTAGGGTACTCTCCTTCATTTTGATAGTTAAACTACATCTATTCACTAAGTTCATGACCAACGGTAAGAAGTAATGATCATGGGAATTAACTTTTCTTTATTAAGTAAATTATTATCTTTTTTAATTGCTAACTGTAGTAATTATAAATGAAGAGGTGCCGGTAATAACGACCAAAGTCCTTTTTTTCAAAATTTAGTTAGCTCTGCCATGTGGTGCTCCATTCAAAAACGCGTCTAACTGTGTAAGCCGGTAGGCAAATAACAGTCTCAGTCCAGAGTAGTAATTGATTTTTCAAACGGCGAGTTTTGAAATAATGACTGTAGTCCAGGACTTTGGTCGTTTATTCAGTGCAGGCCTTTCATTTATAGTTTTATGTGTTAATCGTGTTTTACTCATCTTTAGTGCTTACCAGTGAAAATGCAACTTACCCCTTTCGTTGCGCTGTAGATTTCGTTAATTATAAGTACTATTTTGTTGACATTGGTGTTGACAATGCCTGACATTGGTGTGGACCTTAGTACTTTTTCGCATGTTACGACATATGTGCATCTACTTTAGATTAAGTCTTGCAGAATAGATGGTAAGTTATACAAATGGATAGAAGATTTGTTAAGGGGGAGGAAGCAGAGAGTTACGCTGGGTGAGGCTAAATCAGGTTGGGTGGAAGTAAACTTTGGGGGTGGCGCAGGGTTCAGTGTTGGGGCTTATTTTTATTCTGATCTTCATAAATGACAGAGAAAAAGAAATATTTAATATGATCTTGAAGTTTGCTGATAATACAAACTATTTGGAAAAGTTGGTATGAAAGAACAAAGTGACAGTGTGGTTCTGGACTTACATTTGCTAAGTAAGTGGTCCCAGAAATGGGGCTTAGAATTCAATGTGGACAAGTGTAAGATAAAAATAACCCTAATAAAGAGTATGTTGTAAATAATAAGATACTGCAGGTAGTGAGTTAGGAGAAGGATTTAGGGGTAATATTTAGCCAGGACGTCAAACTGAGGAAACAATGTATTGTGGCTGTTAAAGCAGCCAATAGGCCCTTGGGACTAATAAAGAGAACATTCAAAAGTAGAGATAGAAGCATTGTTTTAAGATTGTATAAATCTTTGATTCGACCTCATATGGAGTATTGTATGTCAGTGTGGAGACCACAGTGCAGGAAGGATATTGAACTTATTGAAGCAGTGCAAAGAAGAGCATTAAGAACTATCAGGGGGTTCAAAGCATTAAGGTATGAGGAGAAGCTAAGGGCAGTTCAACTGACAACCTTAGAAACCAGTAGAATTAGAGATGATCTTATAGAGGTTTATAAACTAATGCATGGGCTTACCGATTTAAGAGCAACAGATTTTTAAAAATTCTCCAATAATGGTTTAAGAGGTCATAGATCTTTTTTATCCTATTCTATTTTTGTACCTTGGTAATTACTCTCTTTCCATCAACGGCGTTTAACGCTTAAAGAATAGAAGAATATTGGAGATGGCATTAATGCCATCTCTACTCTAATTTTCTTTAGGGTGATATGCATATAGGGTGATAAAGATTGAGTATTAGATTGATTGAGTGGCTAATTGCAACATCAATAGCTTAATGGACCCGCGGGAATCGGGCTATTCTATATAATAGCTTATAATATAATATAATATTCTATATAATAGCTTATAATATAATATTCTATATAATATAATCTTTAAGGATGAAGTTTACTAATTGTTTGATTGTTTGCTTTATTAGTTTGGAATTCGAATTTTTTATTAAACAAAGAAATTTCAAAGGTAGGTATTGATTTATTGTGAAAAGGTAACGGACCTTTGTTTATAAGGTTTTGTATATATTATGTGAAAAATTGCCATAAGCAGCCTATATCATAGAGCAGACTTGATTTTTTATTATATTGATAGCGTTTGATTGATTCAATCTGATTGAAGATTGATATTATGCAGGTAACGGTCATTCTGACTCTGATTTTCTTCTAAGTCTGTATGTTGGTATTTATTCTTCAGGGCTGCTTATTTTGGCATTATTATAAGTGGTTGATTGATAGCATTTGGTTGATCGACTGATATCTTTCAACAGGTAACGGACCCTCTGGTATCACGTTATCATATATGCTGTCAGGATACTGGCCATATTATTCAGGAAATGCTCATTCTGATGAATCACTTACACACAGGCTGCACCAGCAGGGTACTCTAACTTCACTGGTTCAGCAGGTTGGTGCGATAGAAAGCTTATAATTAAACAATATGTTATTGTCGATATCCATGTAAGTCCAATATATACATTCTGCACTAAGTTAAGAGATTTTCATTTTTATTAGTTTAGATGGTGTCTCTATTAACAAAAAGTCTGAAGAAAGACACGAAGATAAAGATAGTGAAAACTTTGGGTTGGACCACGCTATTGTATGGTTGTGAAACATGGACCTTAAGGAAGGAAGATATTAGGAAACTGGAGGAATTGGAAATGTGGATTAGGAGAAGAATGGAGAGAATTAGTTGGACTCAAAAGGCTACAAATGAGGAAGTTCTGGAGAGAGTTGGCACAGATAGATGTATTAAGAAATAGGAAGAAGAGTTGGATAGGACACATTCTAGGAGGGGAAGGTTTATTAAAAGAGGTCATAGAAGGAAAAAGAGGCAGGAGCAGGCCGAGATTAGGTATGTTAGATGATTTAAAGACCCACTCATATGTGGAAATGAAGAGGAAGGCGGAAGACAGAGAAGAGTGGAGGCGTTATATACCATGGACCTGCCAGTAGGCAGTGCACTAAGAGAGAGAGAGATGGTGTATGTCCGGTTGCTGAAGAATAGATCAACTGTGAACGTGTTGTAAAAGGCGACAAACACTAGGATCCAAACTGACATCGAAAAGAGAATTTGGTTGGTGAGCGCCTAGGCTCAAAAAATATGTATAAAAAAGAGTTAGAGGACGATCGGCACTTGAGATGCTAAATGAAGTATTCTTTAGTAAATAAGAAAAAAGTGGATGGAAATATATTGAGGAGTTACAAGTATGTGGTGTGAGACTGTAAATAGGCGGTACACTGAGAGAGAAAGATAAAAATAATCCTATGTTAATAGTTTCAAAACTATAGTAGGTGCCTACTAATTGTTAATTATATGTATTTAAGAAATACCATGTGTCATTATGGTTTAAATAAGAAAAAGCATTGTATTAAATTAAATAATTTCAGTTGGTGATTGAATCATTATTATCATCACTTAAATTCCAGTTTAACTAGGGTCGGATACGAATAGATCTTCTCCAATCCTCTCTGCGTCACACCATATCGTCAGTCAATCCCCTATTTTTCATGCCCTTCTTAATTATCGCATTCCAGGTCAGATGTGGTCTACCTTTCTCTAGCTTAACATCTAGCTTTTCCCTCCACATTCTTTCACTACATCCTCATCTGCCTTTGTCACAATATTCTATTACCATCTCAATTTCGACTGAATCAACCTATCCCTAAACCCCTCAACACTCAATTTCATCACATATTAATTTTCCATTCTACCCTTCATAGTTTTACCACACATTAGGCGTAACATTGTCATTTCTGCCATATGCAAACTCTGCAAGTGTTCGTTTTTTAGTGCCCAACACTCCAAACCATATTACTGGCCTTACCACATAACCATAACATTTTACTCCAAACCATATTACTGGCCTTACCACAGAACTATAAAATCTGCCTTTCAATCTTAGTGGTATTTTACTATCACACAGCACTCCACTAGCTGCCCTTCACCTTACTCCCATTAGTAACATCCCCTTAATCCCATTAGTAACATCCTTTTTCAACTCTCCATCATCCTCTATCTTCCTCTATTAGAGACCCCAAATGCTTAAAGTCTGTTACCTCCCTTAGTTCTACCATTAGTTTAAATTTATGTATATTTTCTGGAGCTTAGGCATTCACCAACCCTTCAGAAAATGTCATACAAAATGTCAAAGACAAATGTCAGCCTTTTCTGACATTTGTTTGATCTTGTTTTATGTTGCCTTCTATGACACATGCTTTTTTCGCGGTTGGTCTTCAATCAATTCGGATAGCGCACGGGGATAGTTAGAGACTGAATAAATATTTTTCATAAATTTTATAACAATATTGCTATAATTTTTATTTTTGTACCAGGACTTGATGTATCTATCAGATGGATTAGAAGGACGCTCATCTAATCCTGTGGCTTTGTTGTTTGACTCACTGATCAATCCTGATGCGGACTTAGGTGTAGAGCTTCCTTCGCTGCTTACTTGGAAGCATGACGCGTCGAAGGCCGTGCCACACGTAGTTCTGGGCAGAAGGGATGAGGGAGGCATCTGGCAGGTAAATCTGAAGGCATCAACATATAAATTCAGATCTAAAACTCGAGGATGGGATAAGTGCAATTTTTTGTTCTTCATAGACTGTATGCACTTGATGCTTCTATTAGTTCTCACTTAAAGTTTCCCAAGCTTGTCTTAGTTGTTGCTTAGTCACTTCTTACTATATGTACTGTATGCATTTGGTCTAGCCTTCAGTAATCCAGATGCAACACTAGAAATACATATATATCTATATAGTATATATATATATATATATATATATATATATATATAACTTTTTTTACTTACCCTGTATATAGTATATATATATATATATATACGGGGTGATAACACCTGCAAAAAGTTGGAATATCTCAGGCTATTGTTAATATTTTCAAATCAAACTTTTAGAAATTACAAAAGGACTAATTTTGGATGAGTTGGCCAATTTTCATCTATTTTAATACATAGATTGGCCAGTTTTGACACAGATTGGCCAGCAGAGCAACCCCCCACTTTTGAATGTACTGTATATAAAAATTATAATAAATTTGATTGTTTTGGTCCTGAAAAGGGTCGTTGTGGTGGTTCAGCAAGAACCAATTGAATCTGCTAGCATTACTGCCTATTCGATATACTTTCCTTCAGCTGCTGCGCAGGACTGCAGTAGCTTTCGTAACGCTAGGACAGCCTTATTGATTCCAGCTTGTGGCAGTCTCTCCCAAATTGATTGTGGCACTTCCTGCAGTTCTGTCTTGTTTTTAGGCTTCAACTGGTGTTTCTAATAGAGATGCAGCATGGTTCCCCAGACATGGTAATCCCGAGGATTTTAATCGGGAGAGTTTGGATGCCATTCACTCTTCTTGATGAAATGCAGATTTCTCTCGCTGATCCATTCCTGTGCATGACGCGATGCATGAGCTGGAGCATCATCCTGCTGAAAGATGAAACTATGTGGTAGAAGATCATTGTAATCATCAAACAGCTCTAAATGTTCATCGCTAACATTTTCAGCATTTACGCCTACATAAAAATACATGTTGTTCCTGGCTGTGTTGTTCCCGTGTGTGATTGGAACCTCTGCAGAATAGGGCAGCCGCAAAGAAGCTGTCACGTATACTTAGGAGGCGACTAAGGCAGGATTTGAGGAAGGCATAGGAGATCCACCTCATCATTTCAGAATTTCCCCATGAATAATTGGCATACAGAAGTAAACAAATGTAAAATTTCTTTGAAAAGTCGGCAGGAGAGCACTTTATAGATATGATAAGAAATATGGAGAAAAGCCGGATGGATTGGACGTAGTATAAGGTGGAGATGTTTGCTGAAGGATGTAATAGAAGGAAGATTGCCGGGGAAGAAGTTGAGAGGCAGATTAGGACACCGGATGTTGGATGCTTTGATAGCAAATTCATATTTAGAGCTGAAAGGAAAAGTTGAGAATAGATTTGGTTGGAAGAGTTAGGCTATATTCCATGGACCTGCCGTTAGCAGTGCTCTATAAGATAAATATATGCAACTTAATCACTAGACATAGTACGAGAATTACACTATTCTCCTGGAATTGTTTAGAACACTTTATTTAATCATACAGTTCAGCATGAATCAAAGAAATCCTAACTCCTATCACAAAAAGTAATGTTTCGCGTAATCACAGTTCCTAGGTAGCAGCATTGATAAACAGCCAGATAATTTGATAGCCAGATACATTGATAATTTGATAGCCAGATACATTGATAATCAGCCAGATATCGAAGTCAAATCACTTCGGGAGTTGACCCCCCATAACATCGCAGTAATGCACAAATAATTATAATTAGTGTAATAATGCAAACTATTGTTAACAATTATCATCGTCGAGCACATAGCTCTAGTGCAGTAAACAAAAAGAAAACAGATGTAATAATGTTCGTGCAGATGTTTCTACGGTCTCTTCAGAAAGCTATCAAGCAGCAAAAGACTCCAGCGACTTCAAAACATTCAGCGACAAGAGCAGACTCGCGCTTCGCTAAAGACCTTGTTGCACGGCTTCAGCAGGGGTTGGACATCCGTGGCTACGCGGTTCCTAATCCTGCGACGATCTAAAACGATTGTAGCTACCTGTCTTTGTTCGGCATCGGGGAAGGCATTCGGGAAGATCGGCCCATTGTCGGTTCATGGACGCGAATTCTATATCAAGTATATTGTCAACGATTCGCCTCATGTCCTCAGTGTGGTCAAAGGCTTCTTCAACCGCTTCACGAGCTCTGCCTGCCTCGCCTGCTCCTCATCCACGATTAGCTACACATCTCCCTCCGGATGGGAATTTGTGCGAGCTCAAAGAGTGCCTGATATATTCCCGCAAAATTTCTACAGATTTGGCAGAATTGACTGCTGGTCAAACAGAGTTGTGAAAATTTCAAGAACACCAGTCAACTCTTTACTCTTTACGACTTCATTGTAATAGCAATTTCTATTATCGGTTACAATGGACACAGGGTGGCCAGTAACTTTTACCGGGTGGCCAGTAACTTTTACTAGGGAGTCACAGCAAAAACAACAAAAGTCACAATTAATATACTTCACTAGAAAGGATATTTAAAATTGAGTCTAGTGGTATCAGTTAGAAGTTTGTTTGCAGTCTTCCCACTTCACATATTTTATTCGAACGAGCAGGGTAAGATTTAAGCTAACATTCAATCAGTTAGATTTTCTAGACTTTCAAGTAGTGGCGTCAGTTCCCCATTTTCTTGGCAGGGGGCTAAAATATTCTGAACCATTTTTGCTATGCGCCGATTTTATAATTTTATGGCCTTTTTGAGCAAATAGGAGCAGCTGACAGGGGTGGGGGAGGAGGGCTATACCACTGCTAAGAATAACTTTTCAAGTTTTTTATTTTCGTTGTTTTAAGCTACACCTTTAATGTAGCTACAGTTTGCATTTTAATAGCAGTTAAATACAACTTATATTTCCAAAACTAGGATTTAACTGCAACCATACCAACTGCAACCAATGCTCTCCGTCCTGATTAGAACTTGACAGGATATATGCAGGTATGAGAAATGTAGTACACGCACTATTCAATTTATGAAGAAAATGTAAAATATAGTCTGTTACAAATTACTATTTCAGATCACAACCTAGTAATGACAAAAATTGGGCTGCAACTAAAGCAAATGCTTAAGAAGAAGAGTAATAAGAGATGGAATATGAACAAATTAAACTAGAAATGTAGTCAGTTTCAGGAAACAGTGGAAAAGGAAGAAGTGAAGAGAAAGAAGGACAATGAAATTGGTGGAGTAAACGAGAAATGGTGTCATCTAAACAGGCTATTAAAATATGAGCTCAAGAAGTGTACAATGTTCTCAAAGCAAAAAGCGCTAAAACACGAAGGATCACAAGCAAAATGTTAGATACAACATTTGGATGAAAGGCACAAATGGAAAAGTATTGCATGAATTATGGACAAAATTAATATAGAAGAGTAAATAATGATCTTAAAAGAACTGCAGACAAAGCGAAAGATAATTGGTGGAGTGAAAGATGAACAGTACGATAGAAGAAGGCATTCTGATCTGATGTACCAAGAATTCAGGCAATTGACAAGAACCTATAGATAGGCCTATGAAGAAAAAAAGGAGACACACACAATAATAGCAGCAATGGTAAAGTGGGGGAATTGTATTTACTGAAGTGCTGTAAATGTTGTTTGTAGACGATTGATGGCCAGATGCAGACATTAAGCCTTGGTACATGGATGCAGCTTCCTGACTACCCATTTAAAAAGTGGCTGGTAACTAACAGAGTGTGAGTTACTAACTGATTTTATTCTACTTATTTCTTAGAAGTGGTTTCAATACATTCAAGATTAGATGTACCCTTGTGAAAAAATGCACATATCTAGGAAAATGGGCACTTTCAACTGAACCTGGATTTGAACCCGAGCATCTCAATCCTAAGGTGGACGTTCTAGCAAAGTACCATATGACTGACTCTCAACAAATAAATTTACGCTGTGTATAAATTTGTTATGTACAAAAATGTTGTTTAATTATAAATTATAAATATGACGATAGGGTATAATTTATACTAGACAAATGTCAGAGCTGTAATTAGCGTTAAAATTCAGGAATTTTGTTATGGCAATGTGACTAAATTAAAATATATACTCGCCATAAACTTACACTAATCAAAATGTATTGTGGATAAATGACAGAGCTGTAATTAGCATTAATATTTAGGAATCTCTGATTAAATTAAAGTATATATTCGCCATATACCACCATCGTCATATGAGAAAGCTGTAATTATCGTAACTATACGACGTCAGCGTTACTTCAGACAAACAGCACTGGCTCATTATATTAGATATAATTTAATTTGTCCTTGAGTTAATGCTTCAAATTTTTTAAACTAAAAATCCTCCATATAGTGCCTAAAACTTAGTTCTTTATTTTTTGTGTTTGCTGAATCTGTTGGGTAATAAAATTTAGCTTTGAAAATAACAAATGAACACCATCGTAGGATGTGGATATATACTATGTATGTCTATTTATTATAGGTTATGTATATGTCTATTTTGCTGTACTAGAATTTTTCGTAAACTACTTTCATTAATTGGTATAGAATGAATGGCATTCATTCTCGTTTCCATTGCCTTTGTTAATTATCCAGATTCGCGTCTGTAGATTAGTATTGGTATCATGCAGGAATTAAGAATTCACAGTTAAGTCTCAAGTTTCACATTGTGTTTTTCACGTCGTGTACATTATGATTTTTTCACATTATGATTATGTGCAACTTTCTAAATGTTACTGCTGCTAGAGCAAGTCTTCTTTAAATTTCTAACTTTTGATTCTCCTTTTACTTCTGTTTCTAAACAATCAAACTTGTTTGCAATTATAATCTTTTTTCCTGAAGTTTAACGATCTTGCAAACTTTTTCATTCTTTGTTATTGGCATCAATTGGATTTTACTTAGAATATTGTTTGTTGTGCTGCAGAAAAGGGAGCAGTGCCGCAGCAGATCACACTCATCACTGGTCGTCTCAATTAGCCACAAATAGGGCAAGCATGTCTGAGGTACAGCGGTACTACAGTGACTATGTGACTGAGAAAGGTCTGCGCCCTTATTTTCGTAACCACACAACCGTGACCTCCGTGCACCGGCTAGCTCCTCCAACCAGACCCACTAGCCCCGCGTCAGATTCCTCCGTCTCATTCCCGTTGTCTAATGTCGATAGCAGTGTGTGTAGTTGTGGAGGGAGAGAGGATTCTAAGCAAATAGACGATGAGAGTGGAGAGAGAGTTCACTGTCAGTGCTCCATTAACTTCTCTAAAGGGTATCTCATTTGAAATGCTCATCTAACTTCTCTAACGCGTATCTCATTATTACTTCTTTAACATATATGTCATAAGTACTGCACCCATTTGTTTAGCGGGTATCTTAGTGGTACAACTCATCTTATTATCATACCCCTTGTACTCAACTATTATGGTCTAGGAAGAAGATTGGGAAATAGCATTGTCCAAACTTTGAGATAGGCATATAGAATTTTGATGTTAAAATTAAATCACAATTAAATCGCACATAATGTAGACATTTTATGTGAAAGTTAACTCAACCATTTCCTCTTTTTATTCTACTATGGTTTAAGCTTCAATTCTTCAAGATCTACGGTGAAATTTACAGTATACTTCAGATCAATCTTCATCATCATTCATCATCCCTAATCAGTGCACTGCCAAGTGGTTCAAGGTACATATTCATACTCAAAGTCTGCTTTCTCTCTCCATAAGAGCACTCCTTAGATCAACAAGTTAATCCTTTCACGAAGTCTATGCCTTATTCATACCTTATGTAGCCTACAGCTTGGGAAAAGTATGGCTTCTGAAGAGGTTTCCCATTGCCTTCCTTGCCTTCCTCAATTAGATGGATTAATTACCATTTAATCCTGGGGGAAAATATTTAATCGTGATGTGGGTCTCCTCTTGCCATCCTCAGCACCTGCCTAAGTCGCCTCTTACGTACACGCAGCAGATTGTTTGCGGTTGCCCTATTCTGCAGTGGTTCAACCACACCCGAGCGCAACACGGGGATCATCATGATTTTCCCTTCAATCCCAGTTTAACTAGGGTCAATTCTTCAAGATCTACGGGAAACTTACAGTTTACTTCAGAACAATCTTCGTCATCATCTTCCTTAGAATCCCAGTGTAACTAGGGTCGGGATACGAAAAGACCTCAAATCCGCTGTCTACTTCAGATCAATCTTAAAAATTAAAATTGTAAACTTTTTTGCCTTAATCTGGTGTTGAAAAACTCTATATTAAACGCTGGTGACGAATGTAGGCATAAATGAAGTCATATACCAGTAGTGAATTCTCACTATTCTTATATCTCAGAATTACGTGTTAATTGATTTATCTACATATGTTGTTTGTTGATTAACTTGAAGTCTTCCATTGTTTATTTTTAGTTGCAACAATGATCACAGTTCCCTCTTTCCCTGTGCTGTGCCTAATGCCCAGTGCCCGCTGTGGCTAGTTTGTGGCTTTGAGACAATAATGGAAGAGGAGGACGAATCGGCTGACTCTCATCACTGTGTGCCTAGGCCCCGCAGTCGCATTGTACAGTTTTGCTACGCGACTAGGTCTGTGGTTTTGGCGACGGGAGCATTTGATCGACCTAACAGACTGGGAGTTCGCGGTGAGACGGCTGCTGGTGAGGAGGATTCGTTCGTGGTGCACACGTTTAGTGAACTGGAGGCACGCTGTGAGACGGATGACGTGGCCTTGGATCACGACTCTGATCCTGTCGTTGTGATTGGTGCGGGGTTAAGCGCCGCTGATGCTGTCATCAGCCTGTTACGCGCTGGTGTCCCCGTTGTTCACTTGTTTCGGCGTGACCCTGCTTCGAGTCGAGGCAGTAACAGGATAGGTGGATTAGCGGCTTACCAGCAGCTGCCAGCCAACATCTACCCTGAATACGCCGCCATCCACCGTCTCATGCTGGGAGCCAGTGTCGAAGAGGTGTGGGATTTACTGGTGGGAGAGGAGCAGATAGAGCAAAGTGGGGACTGGATGATGGTTGACAAGGCAGGACTGTATCGAGCGTACCCGGGCTCTGAGGTAGTCGAGTTCACTGCTAGCCGGGAGGTAGTACTTAGGTCCAGTGACGGGGGAACAGAGACAGCCGTCAAAGCCTCCTACGTCGTCGTGCTAATAGGGTCAAAGCCTGATCTGTCTTTCCTACCCGGTAATGTTCTCTCTCGCCTGGGCGTAGTTCATGGAGCCCAATTTATCGACCCCAAGCATAATCCTGTAGACGTGGATCCGTGGATGTACGAGAGTAGGTTGTTTCCGGGACTTTACGCTATGGGCCCCCTGGTTGGTGACAACTTTGTTAGGTTTTTACAGGGTGGTGCTCTGGGAATCACGGCACATATCTGGCAGAGAATAGCAGAGTACAATATGGATGCAGATCATCGCAAAATGGCTGTGCTCGATATGTCGGAAGCTTACTGTAGCAGTGAGAATCATGGCAAGATTGGGGAAGAAGAGCGCAGGAAGTGTAAAATAATGCGTGTGCTCGCAAGTTTGGTTGGGCGGACCAGTAGCAGTGGAAAGTGTTGTAGTAGACAGGCTAGTTCTAGGTACTTGATTGAACGGGTGGATAGTGAAAGAAATGAATCGGATGTGAGGCACGGTGATGAGAAGAAATTTTCATCAGCTGGAAAAGAGGCTTGACATTTATATAGAGGTTATTTATATAGAGGGTTGTATTTATAAACAATACTGTTATCAGTGAAGGAGTTCTATTATTATGGTGTGCAAGTGGATCGTTGTGTGCGTGAGTTATGTTGAGATGTCAAATCTCTCCAGCTATTTGCGTAGCATGAACAATAATGCACAAATTGTATAAATACAATTATATTGATTTGATATAAATACAATTGTATAAAATTGCAGTAATATTGTATAAATAATTGTATTTGTAATTTTTTATTTTAGAATATAGTAATTTTTAATTATAGAATACAATTGTATAAATACAATTATATTCTATAGATCTAGTAAGTCAACTTAAATTAACTAAAACTATAATTAACTTACTTTCTTTTAACAGCAAATAAAATCTGAAATTGATGTATATATCTTGGTTAATTAAACAGAGTTTCTTAAAACTATATTTTTACAATTATACAGCAATTAAGGAGATCGGACTGGTATTACCATTTACTTTCATCATGATTATATGAATGGTGTTATGTACAAATTGACTAAATTGTAAATTAGAAATACTATCTTTGTTTATAATTGAAATCAAAAGAACATCACCTTATGTATTTGTTATTGCTGTTAAAAATCATTTAATACAGTTAGCCATTTGCTTGTAATTAAGTTAGAGGAACTGTTATTTTCACTGGATAGACTATACCTCTAAATTCAATATAAATAATAATAACTAATAGGTTTCGTTTGTAGGCCTATATCCATGATTAAAAATGAACAAAATATACTAATTCATTGTCCTCTCGACTTCAATTTCGCTCTCTTTCTCTAACTTCGCAGTCTTCACTGGCTCCCTGTTAATCAACGCATAAAATATAAAATAGCTCTATTAACTTTCAAAACTCTGCGATTTGGCAAGCCTTCTTACTTATCTGAAATTCTTCTTCCCTATCGTCCCTCACGTGCACTTCGCACCACCGATGCCAATCTTCTCTCAGTTCCAAATATTCTCACGTCATTGGGCAGACGTTCATTTTCTTACGCAGCACCCACAATCTGGAACTCTTTACCTGTTAATCTTCGCTCTTGTATTTCTCTTTCAACATTCTCTAGCAAACTTAAAACTTACCTTTTCCCACCATAGACATAATCAATCTACCTTGACCATTTTTTGATCACAGGACTGGCTTTCGTTTAGGACCTTACTTCTCCTCAGCACATTTCTTTCGCAGAGTGGTCTGGGTGAATTGATCTGTAGTGATGTGTGCTGTTGGGGACGTCCCTGACATCATCCCAGGATGAGGAAACGGACGTTAAACCTTTATTATTATTATTATTATTATTATTGTAATCGTCCATCTGAACTCAAAACTAACAGGATTACTTAGAAGGAGGTGAAATAGACGTGAAGTAAGGCAAGGTTGCAGCATTTCGCCGCTGCTGTTTAACATTTAAGCTGAGGCAATGATGGAGGAAGCCATGGAAGACATGACTGAAGGAATAAAATTAGTAGGAGGAAAATTGTTACAAGATGTACGATAGCAGATGACCAAGGAATGGTAGCGGGCAGCGAGTCTGGACTGCAGAAGATAATGGATACGCTGAATGATACGACATCTGGCATGAAAATTAATATAAAAAAGACCAAGGTAATGAGAGTGTCCAAGTTAATATCTCAATAAATGGTACGAAATCGGAACAGGTCAGGAGTTTCAAATATTTGGGTCATACTACAACCGATGACGGGAAATGTGAGAGTGACATAAGTTGTAGGATTGCACAAGCAAAAGCGGCCTTTCGAAATAGGAAAGAACTTTTTTTTAAAGTCTGAAGAAAGACACAAAGATAAAGACAGTGAAAACTTTGGTTTGGACCACGCTATTGTATGGTTGTGAAGCATGGACCTTAAGGAAGGAAGATATTAGGAAACTGGAGGCATTGGAAATGTGGATTTGGAGAAGAATGGGGAGGATTAGCTGGACTCAAAAGGTTACAAATGATGAAGTTCTGGAGAGATTTGGTACAGATAGACAGTTGATAAATGTATTAAGAAATAGGAAGAAGAGTTGGATAGGACACATTCTGAGGGTCTATTAAGAGAGGTCATAGAAGGTAGACTGGAAGGAAAAAGAGGCAGGGGCAGACCGAGATTAGGTATGTTAGACGATTAAAGACCCACTCATATGTGGAAATGAAGACGAAGGCGAAAGACAGAGAAGAGTGGAGGAGTTCTATAGCCTGGACCTGCAATGTATATAATGTCAACATATATGTGGAATTTATTAAGACTAATAGCGTAAGGGTAACTTCATGAAGTTTTAAACGACAGATCCTGAGGTGAATTGAACCCTCGTGTGTTCGAATTACAGCCGCGCTGATCTGAGGGTTAAATCTCGGACAATCACTGGACTGGTTGCTACTGATATATATATATATATATATATATATATATATATATATATATATATATATATATATCTTTAGTAAAAGGTGTTTACTTAGAAAAATCGCCCTATGCATTATTTCATTCGTTGGAGCGGCGCCACTGTGCATCATAAAATTGATCGTTTTGCGGAAGGCAACTGCAGTGTAATATATCCTTAAAATGTAATATATCATCTCTAGATATTCTATCTAGACATATTTAAAACTGTATATTAAGACATGTTTATTATCATTTGACAAGAAATTGAAATATAATTTTTTTTAATTATATAAAATACCATTATGTTAATATTTGAAGAAATACATAAAAATGTATGCGAATATATAGAATATTTCCAGCCGTCAATAGAAGCACGCAGCCTTCCCCACATTAGGCTTTGTTTATTATGTGAACAGAGTTATCGCTACATATTATAAAAGGTATATGCCTATATATATATATATATATATATATATATATATATATATATATATATATATATATATACAGGCAGCGCATTAAAAAACAACCTCCTAGCAAATTTACGATAGCTTATATTTCGCCTTGAAGTTTTAGAGTTCTCTTGTGGAGGAATTTTTCGACAAGCTGACCAAATTTTGTAGAATTATGTTTAATGAAACTGGAGTTATCCAAGTTTTTGCGAAAAAAAGTAATTTTTTTATTTAACACGCAATGTAAAACCTTAAATCAATTCCTTTTTGAAAATGTATATTGCTCCTAGTCAGTGGCGGATCCAGGGGGGCCCGGGTCTCCCCCTTAGATCCGCCGATAAAAAATTTTAAAGTATATTTTCATTGTTTCTATGGCAATTTCGATGTGTAAATATGTTAGTAATGGAGGTTAGGGTGATGACTATTATCAATATTTTTCGCTGCAAAACTGAAACCCCATACATTCGAGGAACAATTGCATTCAAATGACAGTAGCAACATCATTTTTTTATAATTAAAAAAGTTCCCCCACCTTTTACCTTTTATTCTTCACACATGTACCCCATTTTGACTATCGGTTTCAATTTAACACTGAATTTTCTGAAACGTTCTAGACTGCTTACATTCCCAGTTAATTTCTCAGTTATATGATGTCACCAACGTTAATGGAGAATGGAAGAGCACGGAGGATAAAGAGCTATACCAGAGGCAAGTTAAGAGTGGAGGAAAGATTGGCTATTCAACGGTCAAACAAGCCCCTTTAGAATCAATCCATCCCAGAAAACAAATCCGACTATCAACAACTCAACTTCAAGCCAGCTCTTTCAATCGCAACCCACACAAAAAATAGTAGGCCTAGATTCCGCAGATTCTGAGACAGTAGGTCTACTGTCTCAGAATCTGCGGATTCTGAAACCTCAGATTCTTCACCCGGTTCGTCAGCCTCTTCTTCCACGTCATCTTCGCCTAAGTGCGAATCGAAGAACCAAAGAGCAAGCACTAGGACAGCGGGTTTACTTGTACTGAAAAGCAATATTTCTACACAAAGCACACGACGTTCTGGAAATCATTGCTGAACAGGGTCAAGATGTTCCGGTTCCAAGTCAGAAAGGTGTCTGGAGACGAGTAATCTCTGAAGGAAAGAAACTGAAAAACAAAATAATTCAAAAACTTGAAGACAAAGATCCATATTGTCTACAGTTTGATGGTAAAAGATTGCAAGGGGAGGAGTATCAAGTAGTGCTGCTGAAAATATCACAACTGAAATCACAATTGATATTCTTAAATGTGACAGTGGTTCCGCTGCAGCCATTCACAAGGAACTACATCAGCTACTTGTTGAATATGATGCTTGGGAAAATATTCACATGTTTAGGCCCTATCTGCGACACGACCTCAGTAAATATTAGTCGTTTTCACGGGATTGTAAAGCTCATAAAGGATGATGTCCTGAGCAAGGGCTTTCAGAAGCCACAGGGTATTGGCTATCAGCATTATGTACTCGACCTCCTTCTGAAGCATGTCATGGATTTTCTTATTTAAGAGCCAACGAGCAAAGCAGAACTGAATTATTCCTTCATTGACAAATTAATAGAAAACTATGATTCTCTTCAGGCTGATTACCACCTCGTTGCGACCGATGATGTTAACACAGACGAGAACCCTGGATGACTAGATGATCTCAAGTTCCTATATGAACTTTGTCAGGCATATCGTCATTACAAAACAACTTCAAATTGGCCTCGAATCAGCTGGAAGAAACTCCCGAATTTACATCAGGCAAGATGGAACTTGTGTTCGATTTATGCTGTGATAGCGTTATTTCTTATACCAGAGTAGCGTAGCATTCTCGCTCCAGCATGCGACTTCATCTGCTGCGAATGGGCAAATGCTTAGTTCCATTCACTTTTAATCGTCGTTCCTTATGAAGCGTCCTTCTATGAACTGTTTACCTCACTCACAAAGATAAAGTGCAAGTAGGCAATTAAGTGTTTAGAGACAATTAGGTCGGTCGAGGAGTTGATCTGGGAATTGACATTCCCAGATCAAACCAAAGTGGTGAACGTGCTGTAAAACTGATGGAGGAACTGCATGCAAAATCGAAAAAATTGAATTTTTGAATCATAGTTCATAGGAAAAAATTATTTGTAAACATTTCTTGTACATTTTTTACAGAATACTAACTGTTCTGCATCTTATTTGTTAATAAAATTTGCTTACTTATTACTACTACTCTTTTGAGTGCAGAAAAAAACATCATGTCCTTTTCGGGAAAATAATTATTTTTCAAATTTTTCCTTCGAAGGAGGGGGGGAATTTTTTTTACAAAAATCAAAAATACAATTTATATTCTTAAATTACTCACAAAGTTTCCTCGATTGCAAGTGGTTTCATTAAAATTTTTCTTTTGTCATCACCTTAATGGAGGTGTTTAGAGGGGGCCAGGGGGGTACGACAGGGAACTCAGTTCCAAAAGCTTGATTTTTTTCTAGGATATATTAGGAGCCCTGTATAATGGAAGGGGGTCCAAAACAATGTTGACCGTTTCACTAGCTCTCAATTTTCACTTGAACCAATGCATAACCACTGCATTAGAGGAAAAAAGGGTGTAAGTAAAAATATGAACTCTGTCCCGTAGCAGTGGTGCAAACAGCCTTGGTTGGAAGGGGCTTAAGCCCCCCCCCCTCCCACCGCAAAAATTAGGTCACTTTTGCAATTCGTCGAGATCCTCAGTTTCTTCAGGGGTGAAAAAATTAACCTACTTTTCCAAACAAATGTAGGATTTTAGGTTTTCCTCTGACGGGTATGAGCGGGGGGTGGGGTAAGGTACGGGGATACACTCACTCTATGAGCCGAACGCAGTAGTGAACAAATTTTGAGCTTCCCCCCAAAGAAATGTGTCTGGTGCGTCACATGTCCCGAAGAAAGAAAAAAAATGTACACTCAAAAAGATTTTCTGGCCCCCCCTTAAAAAATTCCTGGATCCGCCCCTGCTCCTAGTACACCAAATATGGGCCCTTAATCCCGCATTTGAGCTAGTGGAACTAAATTCCCTCTCATACCCCCCCTCCTATCCACTGCCCTTACAAACATTTTGACACAGAAATTGCCGTTGAAACAATGAAAAAATAGTTGCAATTTTCTTTATCGCCGGGCCTTGAATACGCAACTGAGTATTATGCAATTAATAAATTCAGACTAACAACGTGGACGTTATAAATAGGAGTCTCTTCAGTGCATTGCTAAGTGGCAGGTTCAAGGTATATATTCATTCTCAGTCTATTTTCTCGTCCACAAGAGCACTCCTTAGATCAATAAGATAATCCTTCACAAAGTCAATGCCTTATCCATATCTTATGTAGCCTATAGCTTGGGAAAAGTATGGCTTCTGAGGTGGTTTCCCGTTGCCTTCCTCAGGGGTATCAGAGATAAATTCTCCACCATTGATTTTGGGTAGCTTATATATGAACTATATGAAGTCGAGCAGCTGCAGTTGACATGTAGGCCTACTTTGACTTTATATGATTTGCACTTATAACCTTCAGAAAAAGACAATCTGTCTTTTGCCTGCGATAATTAGGCCTATATACATCAAAGATTTCAATCTGTAGCCTATCTATTGCGACAGACTAAAAGTAACTTTTAAACCAAATTGAATCTCAAGCCACCACGGCTTAGGCAGTAACGCGTCATGTTTTAGAGTGTGATGTACTGGGCTCGATTCTCGGTCGCGTCACTTTTGTCAACATCTTTAAATTATATGCTTGTTATGTTATGGGTTAGGGATTATGGTTAGGGTTGGATCATGGTAATTAAATGACTTAGCATAATAGGCCTACTTGTGATTTGTGTAGCCTGCTGTAACTGGTAGCCTACTGGAGTAAGACGAATTATTCTTTTCTGAGTGATTTATGGGCAAGTTATTTATGAGAGACTCGGATAAACTTTATTTCAGCCAATCCCCACCTCCATTGTAAAATCCTGTCCAAGCCCATGGTGTCGAGTGTTCATAAAAATAAAATGTTAGATCACACTTCGATAAACACATTTTATTAAAAAGCTAAAGCTAATGTTAAGGGTTCATTTAAGTATTATATAACGCTAAAAATAGTGTTTTTTAACGTACCAACCCACCCATATAACAGGATATAAACAATTTCAAACCCACCCACTTAAAAGTTATATAACACAATCTATTATACCACCCCAAAATCCATGTTTAAGCCCGTTTCAAGTTAGATTCAATTAAGCTAGTTAATTAATTAGTTTCAGTTAATTTAATTCTAAATAGTTAATTTAACTAGTAGGCCTACTGCTATAAATTCTTAACCTTTCTCCACTAACCAGGGGGTATTTTTGACCCCCATAATGGAATTTTTGAAATTATTGCAACATGCATGTAACTTATACATGCATTTAACTTATAAGCACAATATTTAATGACTTTTCAAGCACAGGTATAATCTACATCAATCACAAGAAAAATATAAATATTGTCACACACTATACTACTGCAAGTAGTCAAAGTGGCAGTTTCAGAAGTAGTTTCTGATTTTTTCAAATTTGCAACATTTTATTTAGTTTTTGGAAATAAATTTTTTACACATCATCGATATTACACTCTACTTTGCAAGTATAAACAGTCTATCTGTCTCCAAGACTTCTACAGACAAATCTCTCACACATTTTACACTTTCTGTACAGCTTCACATCCTTACGCCTCTCATACAGGTAACAGCGTCCACGTCTGATGCCCGACAACTGGACGCTTAAGAGGAGGCATGTTGACATATTCCAGGGCTCTCTTCACTTGCGATAGATAGCATATCGCCGGGTTATTCTGCGTAGAACTCATGTGGGGTATGCACAAATCCTTGCCAATCTCCAGTATGAACAACCTGTGTCGATCATTGGAACGGCTTTGCCATCAGGGTGAGAGGAAAACCACACCACTAATGAATTATGTGTAACAATGTCCAGACATTGTCGCACATATTTCATAATTCAACGGGAAGAAAAGTGTAGAGGCCTGCGGGGTGTACCTCTTTTTGTTGAATATTGGCGACACATCACAGCGCCCTTCGTACTGTTATAGTTGAGGATGGTCGTACTCGACTTGTTTTTCTTTGGTACGTACGATTCGATTGTCATCTGCCCATGGAAACCTTTCCTCTGTAGGATGATAGAATTTCGTCTACATTCGCATGATTAGATACTTTGTAACATTCCTTACAATATACAGCTAATTTGTCGACAACATCACTTATAGTTGCCAGCTTGTCGGCTGCTCGCCTTCTACTCTGGTTTCCTTATCATCGAAGCAAATAAATCGTAGATATTCTTTGTAACGAAGATTGAAAATATTCTTCACTACCTTCTGAAAACAATCATGGCTAATTGCTCTATAACCTCAACAGCTTCAGTAAGGAGGAACGGGGGAAAGCTTACAAGCCAAACCTATTAGGATTCCACTTTGAAGTTTCCTCGTGCAAGCCAATTAATACTAGATTTATTCTGTACACTACAACACACAGACATTCAAACATTTTTTCAAACATCAACGAAGATGAATCTATAGCGGCTATACAAGCTGTCAACAGCCGAAGGTTGGATAGCCTGGGGGTAAAATTATACCCTCCGGTTATCTAGAATGTCATTCCTAAGTTGGGTTAATAGAGAAAGGTTAATATAAATAAATAGATTTCAGCATTGAAAATGCTAAAAAGCTAAAGCCAAGTTTAACGTCAGTTTCCTGCTCGAATAGCATGTCAGTGATCGGGAGAGCACTGGATTTGAATCCAGTACCTAGTACTACCTACCGATGCGCTATATCGAACAATCTGCCAACAAGTCACTGGCTCAGCCCACTGAATATTTAATAGTTAAGAATTACTGCATGCAGCAATCGATTATGATTATTAAAGGACTTTAATAATCATAATCGAACATTAGGATTGCTTTAATAGGTATTAGGCCTACATAGCGACATTCGTTGCAATATTAAAGGAATTAACAAAGCATTTAAAGTAACAAAGCATTTACTAACCATGCAGCTAGCCTACATGTACTACGGCTGGAATTTGCAAAATTAATAGTCAAGCCTACATGCCTACTGTATTTTTGCATTTATTTCACTCTCAAAGATAGACAAATACTAAAACAAAAAAGAAAGCCTTCAAATTAAATTCCCAAGCATGCACAATAACAAATGAGGCGAAGACCTATAGCCTAATTCCATTGTACCTGCTCAGTCATTGTTTTATACAACCAATATTGTTATATGGTAATGACTGTTGGACAATCTCAGCTGAAATGGCTGAGAAACTGGAGACAATAGAGTGTGATTCTACGGAGGAATGCTACGTATGTATAGATCACGTTACAAATGAAGAACTTCAACAAAGAATGTCCACTGGTCGTGATCTATGAAATCGAATACGGTGCCAAGTTGCCAACAGACTAAGTTTTTCGGCCACATTAGGCCTATGCTGAATAAAATCCTTGAATACACCATAGTGACTGGAAAAATAAACGGCAAACGAAGTAAAAGTCGACAGAGGATGACGCTCACTAAGAGTCTACGCAAATGGATGAAGAAACGGAAAAAGAAATCATCAGAGCAACAATAGACAGAGACATAATATTTATAAAGAAACATGATCATGACCGCCCGGGCTTGGAAAAGATACGGCACTTGAAGAGGAAGAACCTGCTCAGTCGCCTCTTGCGACACGTGCAGCTAATGATTGATCTATTCATCAGTGACGCGGAAAAACGCGGGTTTCCATTACACAACTCAAAAGGCTTCAACACCTTTCCGTTGTTAATTTAGTGATATTTGTATAGAGTGATAATTAATATGAAACTTGACTTTTATACTTTTATCTGAGCTAAATATCTATAGATAATACAACAACAACAGTGCTGCCATATGCAGAATTGGTACATACATATCAGTCCAATCAGATCGCGAAAATAGCACGAAATGAGCCAAATCTTCAAAAGTAACTGCTCGCTACTTCAATTTGTTATATAACACTAGTCTAACCGGACCAACCCACCTCCATAACACAACATAACAAAACTTGACCTCACCCACCACCAGCATGCGTTATTATAATACTTCAATGACCCCTAACGTCAGTTTCCTCACTCGAAAGCGATATCAGTAACGGGCGAGCCAAGGATTTGAACTCCGCACATACTGATCCGCGGTCGAATATCTTACCGACATCGCCACTGGCTCCAGCCAGTGGAATTCACTAAAGCTTACAGAGGCGATATGGATGCAGTTCAGCTGGACACATTAGTATTAATACGAAATAGATAAGGAAATAAATTCTAAGCAATTAAAATTTTTGTTAAGAAATAAGCTTCTAAAGAGATGTCATCCATCCATATCCTTATGAATCTAATGTGTGAGATGTTGTAAGATGGACTATTGCTGTAGGCTACCTTGATTCCAAACAGTAGAATAATGAGTTTCACTTAATACAGAAGTTAATAAATTTGAGATGAAAATGAATTAGAAAAAGTAAACCAGTATTTTCACGTTTGAATTATCTCCAAGGTTTTGAGTTTTCTCGTTTTAAATTAACTCAAAAAATTGAGATGATGAATGAGCATCATAAAGCATCGCCATAAAACATGACAGAGCTGCAGGGTTGCATAACTTAATGAATGATAATTTATCAACATCAATGTTAGCTGCGTGTGCTCGTAACAAAGAAACATATTGGTACAAATAATCATAATTAATACGATACAATTATTGTGATAGTCTATTACGATTGGCTTAAAGTTTATTTCGCGTATGATAGAAAGGGGCTGCTGATCACGAACTTGACAAACTAGTTATTTACCCCCCTTAAGAAACTTATAGGATTTTGACGAATAACTTCTCGCCACCCCGGACCACTCTAATTATCGGCTAATACTGTAGTGTTGTAAGAAGGGGCAAGACCAAGGTATGTATTTAGTCTGCTTTCATGTTTCATAAAGAGCATTTAAATATTTTAACAATTCCTTCACAAAAGGCTCTGCCTTATTAAGTTAAAGGCACCATAAGGTGTGGACCTCATGTAATTAATAGCTTTGGAAAAATAAAGATCTGAGGGGGTTTTCCCGTTGTTTTCCTCAGTTCTTGCCTAGCTGCCTCTTACGACACAAGCAGTATGCACATGAAGTATTCTGCAAGCCGTATCCTACAGAATGCAGGGCTAAGCTAATAATAGTATTAATTTATTTTATAAAATGCTACAATAGGCTTGTTCATTACGGCCACGTAATTGTCTTGATCTTCTTAGTTGGTGTAGAGTCGCCCGTTGACATATCTTTCTGTAACAGAAAATATAAGTGCGCAAAAGCAGAATACGATACATTTAAGGAAAATAATATATTTGATTAAAAAAAACTGAGCACTCCTAAATAGGCTTACTTTAATTAAAACAAGGTGATATCAACATTATAACATAAAAAGTGAACAGATAATTCAAATAAATAGTAAATAATACAGTTATAAACTAATTACATTTAATAATAAGTTAAATGTTTAACACTAAAAGGTGGAGCGATTCTGAATTATTCTTCTCAATATTGAGTTAGTTTATACTCAATAGCACGGCCAACAAGAGAAAACTATCTACGAATTATTCCACCATAATATAGAAAAAGATATGTTTCAACATTTAAGATAAGTACAAAGAAATAATATTTAAAAAGACTTCACGAATAGAATTGTCTTAACAGTGACAACCACAAAGTATATAATATTTCTATACCAAGGTATCTGTCGTTCACTTTATGTATTTCTAAATCCTTACCTACACCTTGGTATTACCTATCCTTAGTATTTTCCAAGTATTTTGAAACTACTGAAATAAATTACTTTTCAAAAGAAATTTGACATTTTTAATATAATAGATTGTAAAAGAAGGCCTTAAATTTTAATTTTTGTTAACTTTTAACAATACTTAAACAATAGTTTAAACTTCTGAAATATTTTATTTTAAATATTTATATTTTAATCAACTATGTGAATATTATAATGTCATCTGTGCACGTCATTGCCTTGACAACCTCTTTAATAATTAATTTAGAAAAGTATTTTCAAAATACTATTTTATATTTTATTTTCGAAATTAATAACAAAGTAACATTACGTAAGATTAAGATGAAAGTTACTTAGTTAAAATATATCAGAAATAGACTATAGCCTATAGGGCCTATACGGTGCCTGCAAAACAATCAAGAACAAAAACTAGTTACTAGATATGACTAGCAACTTTCGTTCATTTTAGGTTTCAGATTGGGTGAACAAAATTTAAGTTAACAAAATTTAAAACAAAAAATTAAAGAAAAGTGTTTTGAAAAGTAGGCCTATTTTGACAAGTATTTTGAAAATACTTGTGGTTTCGTCTACCCCGCTCAATGACCCTTGGATTTACACAATTTTATTAATGGGGTTTGTCAGGATCACATACTCAGGGTAACCACTCTCCAGACCACAACAATTTTCCTGACTTTTCTAGTGTGCCGCGACATTTCGTTACCATCGCAGCATCGATTTCAATGTTGGAAAACAATGTCAGAAATGATTTCTAAACAATATGCACTTTGCTAATTCATTTGACACTGAAAGATCTATAGTGTATAAATTTAAGCAAGTATCAGCACACATGAGTTTCGTATATATTTATAAAAGTGATGCCTATAACTTATTTAAACCATAAAATAAATAATTAATTAAATAGGCTAACCAATTAGATTACAGGGCGTACGCTACTTAAAGATTTGTTTAAAGAGATGCAATTTTGCTGTCAATTGCTGCTGCTTCGGCATTCATTTCTGACAGCTTTTGTTTCTTCTGCTGCTTGAGACTATCTATCATTAGTTTACGCTTCCTCTCTTCACTGGCACGCTTTTCTTCTTCAGATTGTTGCTCTTTCTTCAATCTGAGTGCAATCTGGTAAGTGGCATGAGACTGCCTAACACAGGCTATCATCTTGCTTGATATGTCTATTTTAGTTACATCCATACCTGCTAGACGAATTTCATCAGAAACTATTCTTTGTGCCACAACAGAGCTTTCTTCCCAGTTGTCAATTAGGAGCTTCTTATTTACTGAGAACCCAGATTCTACGGACGCATTGCCATGAGAGAGAGTCAAAATCATTTTAATAACTTTCCACAATGGTGATTTATTAAGATTGCTATCTGGTACAAAAATCTTGGAGTAAAATTCATCAAGGTTGTGATCCCTATTATAGTTGTTGAACATTTCCTTATGTTTGGTTTGTGCCAATGAATAGAGTTCAGTAAAAGAAGACTTGAATTATGTGCATTATTCGTTAACTTGGGCTATTTTAAGTAGTACGTCCATATAAAAATAAAGGCCACCTCTTTTCTTCTTTCATTGTCTAACTTTTAACGGGTAAAGACGCGGCAGTTTAACTTGACTTATGTTTTTCTGAAGCTCTTGTACCATACTGCAACATGTTAAACAATTGCAGTAATAACCAACCCGAACTATTTCGAACTGGAACCAGAACCGAACTCTTGTAAGGTGGAAACCGAGCCGAACCCGAACTCTGGTTTGAAGTAAGCCGAACCGAACCGAACTCCCAAATTGTCGAATGCTAACCGAACCCGAACCGAACTTTAGAAACTCATCTGTAGCATCTACACGTAGGCTATATGCCTATATACAGGCTGCGCATTAAAAAAATATCCCCTTAGCACAATTACGATAGCTTAGCCAATTATTGATATTTCGCCTTGAAATTGTAAGGTTCTCTTTTGAAGGAATTTAGCCACAAGTTGACCAAATTTTGTAATCATATTTGTAAAGAAACCGGAGTTATCCAAGTTTTGCGAAAAAATTGTTTTTAATTTAACACGCAACGTAAAACGTCAATTAGAATCAATTCTTTTTGAAAATGTGCTGACTCTGAAAAAGGCTGATGATGTCTCTGATATTGTGCTACAATGTATTACACTAACACTATTCTGCCGAAACTGATTGAAGACTGCAACAAGTTAAAGCCAAATGATTTCATTTTTCAACAGGACGGCGCGCCGGCTCACACTTCACGTCTTGCGCAATACTTTCTTGTATAATATGGCTCATATTTCATAAAAATGGATGATTGGCCTCCTAATTCTTCAGATTTTTGTGTCTGGGGAACCATGTTTGAAAAGTATCGTGCTTTCAAGCCCAAACCCAGAAACACAATGGAATTAAAGGCTGTTCTGCAAGAGACCTGGAACGACTTACCACAACAGTCCATTGACAGCGAAATTTTATCTGTAAGAAAAGACTTCTGGCCGGCATTAAAGCCCAGGGCGTTCATTTCGAACACACATTGTAGCACGAAATCAGAGTCATCATCATCTAAAGTCCTTTTTTATGGTCAGCACATTTTCAAAAAGAATTAATTCTAATTGACGTTTTACGTTGCGTGTTAAACGAAAAAAATCAATTTTTTCGCAAAACTTGGATAACTCCGGTTTCGTTACAAATATGTTTACAAAATTTGGTCAACTTGTGGCTAAATTCCTCCAAAAGAAAACCTTAACATTTCAAGGCGAAATATCCATAATTGGCTAAGCTATCGTAATTGTGCTAGGGGGATATTTGTTTAATGCTCAGCCTGTATAGAATTTAATATTGAAAACTAATGTAATTGCAGTTACTAGTTGAGTTGCTTTTATACAGATTAATTCAGTAGTGCGAGCTTTTTATAGTACATATATTAAGAGTTTCGAGTGTAGACTGTATAGTAGTAAAGTACTATTAAATTGCAAAAGGGTCTAGGCAAAAATATAATTTACTTTGTGTTAGTAATATTATTGGATTTGGATAATGATTTAGACATATGTTAAACATCATCTACTGAAACTTATACCTGCTGCTATTTTCTTCATTGTTTTATTATATTATTGGATTATCTTAAATTGTGCCAAATTGGCGCAACGTAACACCCTAGCGATAACGTGGTAACACTAGCGTTTTAACTACTAGCACACAAGGTCATAGTCGTCGGTTCAAAATACCCAAAGTGCGATTAAATTCTACCGTGCATTCCTTTTTCTTTCGAACAATCAAAGTATGGAACTCTCTAAGAGAACTATCTAAACTAAAACTATTATATCATTCAAGTGTTTCCTGACATCTGAAGACTTCTCTAAATTCTTAGTTTTTAAGTAGGCCTAACAAGTCTATCGCTAATAATTATCTAAGTCACTTTTTAACTTTAAAAACTTTGAACAATTTAATTTTTACTGTTACTTATTATAAGCCAGGTGTCATTTTAAACTTTTAATCCTTTAAGAAAACTACAAATGATTTTAAATATGGATAAAATGGTTTAACAAATTACCAACACTAAATTGCATCTTAATAAGAGTTATGATAGATTGTTTTATGTGATAAAATCTGCATGCTTTTTATTGATTTTAGTATTAATTTTTTGTATGCGAAGGGCCCTTGTAAGTGCCAAGAGACTTAGGTCTACCCTTGACTTTGCATAATATGTCTTACTTTACGATTTAGGATTTTATTGTGAAAGTTGAAATTAAATAAATATATTATGTAGTTGAAAATTATTGACCTGAATCTGACGTATTACAGTGTCTATGACTGATAAATGTCCATGAAAAATAGTTATGCTCTACGCAAACTAACGTTAACCAATATATTAATTTAAAATGCAAAAGTATTTAAAGTAATCGTAAGAACAGTAGGCCAAATAATACTCAGTGTACTTACATCGTGCAAGATATGCAATGAGTTTATTTTCTCTGAACATTCACTCAACTGGCTGGTGTTAAATCTTGCGACTTTTGCACTGCAGCCGCTATTTTCTCCCTCATCAACTGATGAATTCAAAGATCGTTTTAACTCCCTCTGATCACTTACTTTATTTAACGGAGGTTTCTTCAATCGACAACCGTCCCCACCTGATCGAAGGCTGATTTTTAGATTTGATGAGCCAACAAATGTCGGAGGCGGTTTTAGTCTATCAGTAGGGCCTACGTCACACCCCAATGTCACAAGATGTGAAGCTGATTGGCTGCTATTTAGAATAAAACTTTCATCTTTATGGGATGGAGCTCGAATCTCCTGTTTCGATAAATTTCTGAAATAAAAAATAAAACTAGTAACCAAGAAATAATTAAATTTGTTTACATTTTTGAACTTCTACTTTTTCCCTTTTAACATGCCAGTATGTCCCACTCTATTGGACATAATGGCATACTGGTCTAAAGTAGTACAAAAAATTGCTTTAGAAGAGTTTTACTTTAAATGAGTTGTAAGTCATGCAATACAAGGTTTATTATATGATAAATAGCCTTGCCCTGCCTCGATGATTTATAGTTTGCTCATAATCGCATGACCTTGAAAAATTTCTATCGAGCATAATATAATCATGTGACCTCGAATTGAAACTATTGGAAACCCCCAGTTTCGATTAGCTAAAAATCTTAGTGATAACTAAGATTTTAGTGACGCGACGGGCCAGTTTTGTTCCCGATACTGGCTCGATATGCCTACTAACTAGACAATTTAACCGCGGAAGGTTTTACTTGCTAACTTGCTCGTATATATATATATACAGGGTGAGTAAAAAGAAGTGATAACACCTGCAAAAACTTTGAATATCTCAGGCTGTCGTTAATATTTTAAAATCGAACTTTTAAGAATTTCTAAAGAACTAATTTCGGATGAGGTGGCCAATTTTTAACCATATTTATACATAGATTGGCCAGTTATGAAAGTTTCAGCAGAGCAACCCCCACCTTTTTCGAATGTACTGTAAATAAAAATTATATTATATTTTCTTTTTTTGGTCCTGAAACAGGGCGTTGTGGTGGTTCAGAAAAAACCAGTTGTATCTTCTAGCATTGCTGACTATTCAATATGCTTTCCTCCGGCTGCTACGCTAGACTACAGTAGCTTTCGGAACGTTAGGTCAGCCTTGTTGATTCCAGCTTGGGGCAGTAGCTCCCAAATTGATTGTAGCACTTCCTGCAGTTCTGTGTAATTTTTAGGATTCGACTGCTGTTTCTGATAGAGATACATCATGGTTCCCCAGATTTGGAAATCCAGAACATTTTGATCAGGAGAGTTTGGATTATTATTCAAATAATTTGGATTATTTTTAAGAAGAGTATTCACTCTTCTTGATGAAATGTGGATTTCTCTCGCTGATTCATTCCTGTGCATGACGAGATGCATGAGCCGGAGCAGCATCCTGCTGAATGATGAAACCATTTGAAAGAAGAGCATTGCAATCATCAAACAGCTCGGAAATTGAAGTATTGACGTAATACTGAGCGTTCACCTTTTCCTTCTCGCCAATGAAGTGCAATTTGCCCTAACCGTTGTAGCAAGCGCCATCTTAGGTAAAAAATGGGGGGTTGCCCTGCTCAAACTTGTTTAACTGGCCAATCTATAGACTAAAATGGATGAAAATTGGCCTCCCCATCAAAAATTAGTCCTTTAGTAATTGGTAAAAGTTTGATTTGAAAATATTAACAATAGCGTGAGATATTCAAACTTTTTGCAGGTATTATCACTTCTTTTTACTCACCCTGTATATATATATATATATATATATATATATATATATATATATATATATATATATATATATATATATATATATACAAATTTATTATATATATATATATATATATATATATATATATATTTTGGTTGCGGCGAATTTGATATATATATACATGTATGTATGTACATGTATATATAAATTACATGTATATATATATATATATATATATATATATATATATATATATATATATATATATATATATATATAAAATCCACCGCAACCAAACCGGAACCGGATCTCACAAATCCGGCACAAATACAGATCTGCGGTTGGAAGTCATTAGTTAGGCCCCAACTAGGTTATCAAATTATGCTCAATCAGTCATCATTATTAAGCCATTTAATTAATTAGGATGTTAGTATCTGCCTCTCCTAGAGCACTGCCTACTGGCAGGTCCATGGTCTATAACGCCTCCACTCTTCTCTTTCTTCCGCTTTCCTATTCATGTCCACATATGAGTGGGTCTTGGTATCATCTAACATATCTATTCTCGGTCTTCCTCTGCCTCTATTTACTTCCATTCTGCCTTCTATGACCTCTTTTAATAGACTTTCCCCCTTAGAATGTGTCCTATCCAACTCTTCTTCCTATTTCTTAATACATTTATCAACTGTCTATCTGTATCAACTCTCGCCAGAACTTATTTATTTCTAACCTTTTGAGTCCAGATAATCCTCTCCATTCTTCTCCATATCCACGTTTCCAATGCCCCTAGTTTCCTAATCTCTCCATCGTTAAGGTCCGGGTTTCACATCCACATAATAGCGTGGTCCAAACTAAGGTTTCCACTATCTTTATCTTTGTGTCTTTCTTTAGACTTTTTGTTAAAAGAAATTTCCTATTACCGAAAGTCTCATGCTTGTGAAATCCTACTGCATATTTCAGGCTCACATTTCCCATCTTCGGTTATAGTATGACCCAAATATTTGGAACTCCTTACCTGTTTCAATTTCGTACCGTTTATTGCGATATAGACTTCACCTTTATTTTGGGACATTCTCATCACTTTTATCTTTTTAAGGTTAATTTTCATGCCATATTTCAATGCCATATCACTCTGCCTATCCATTCATTACCTTCTGCAGTCCAATTTCGCTTTCCGTTACTATTCCTTGGTCATCTGCAAATCGTATATCTCGTAACAGTTTTCCTCCTACGTTTATTCCTTCTTCCAAAGCTTCCATGGCTTCCTACATCATTGCCTCAGCGCAAATGTTAAACAGCAGTGACGAAATGTTACAACCTTGTCTTACTCCACGTCCTAGTGTCAGAAATATGCTCCATCAAGGCATCGTAAAGAAGTCATTAACTGCCTCAATCAAATAATCATTGAATCATTAACTAAGTTATCAATATACACTCTATCAAAGTATCACCATTACGACATAAACTAGGTTATTAATGTATGCTTAATCAAATAATCATGATTAAGTCTTATGCTTTTCATCTTTGAGGTAAATTTTCAGCACATTGTGAAATGTGTATATACTTTCCATATTAAAAATGATTGCCAAATTCGATAACAAATCTGCCTGGATTTGTTATAGAATTTGCCAATAATTTTGACAAAATTTGCCCAAACCGGTTTTGCAAAAAGTGCAGGGGTCCGATCTACCCGAAACCGGAATCCGGTACACCACCTTATAAATATATATATATATATATATATATATATATATATATATATATATATATATATATCTCAGTGCACTGCCTACTGGCAGGTCCATGGTATATAACGCCTCCACTCTTCTCTGTCTTCCGCCTTCCACTTCATTTCCACATATGAGTGGGTCTTTAAATCATCTAACATACCTAATCTCGGCCTACCCCAGCCTCTTTTTCCTTCCATTCTACCTTCTATGACCACTTTTAATAGACCTTGCCCCCTTAGGATATGTCCTATCCAACTCTTCTTCCTATTTCTTAATGCATACATCTTGTAACAATTTCCCTCCTACTTTTATTCCTTCTTCCAAGTCTTCCATGGCTTCCTCCATCATTGCCTCAGGGTAAATGTTAAACAGCAGCGGCGAAATGCTACAACCTTGTCTTACTCCACGTCCTATTTCACCTTCTTCTGAATATTCTTGTTGGATTTTGATTACTGCTCTTTGATTCATGTACAAGTTCAAAATTAGTCTTCTGTCTCTCCAGTCAATTACTATTCTTTTCAAGATATTCATCATTGTTATCCAATCAATCTTGTCAAAGGCCTTCTCGAAGTCTACAAAGCATACAAAAACGTCATTTCCATATTCTAAGCTTCTTTCACAAAGAACCTGCATTACCCCTATTGCTTCTCTTGTGCCGCATCCTTTCCTAAAACCAAATTGTGTCTTGCTCAGTATCATCTCTGCTTTCGGCTGAATGAGATTATTTACTATCTTTAATAAGATCTTCGATGCCTGAGGTATTAAACTGATTGTTCTGTAATCCAAACACTCCACAGCATTGGCTTTTTTGGGAATTGGGATCATCACTGACTTGGAAAAGTCGTCTGGCCAAATACCTGTATTGTACACTTCCATACATACCTCCATTAACTTATTGAGTGTTTCTCCTTCCAACATTTTCAAGAATTCCGCTGGGATTTCATTTATTCCTACTGCTTTCCCCTTCTTCATACTCTAAATTGCAGAATAAATTTCTTCCTTCATTATATCGGGGCCCCTTTTATCGTTTTCTATGATATTTTCTTCTACTTTAAAATCCTCCTGAACTGGCTTACCAGCCTTATCATACAATTCCTCTACATATTCTCTCCATCTTTCTTTTACTTCCTCCAGCTCGGTCTTCAATTCCTCATCTTTACCCACTATACTAATGTTCTTTGCATCTCCATTCTTTTTCTTATCGGTTCTTGTTATATATAATTTATATATATATATATATATATATATATATACATAATATTATATATATATATATATATATATATAATATTATATATATATAGATATATATATATATATATATATATTATATATATATATATATATATATATATATATATATGATATTATATAATATATATGATGTCCCTGACATCATCCCTGGATGAGGAAACGGACGTTAAACCTTTATTTATTATTTACTTTATTTATTTACATATATATATATATATATATATATAAATAAAGTAAATAATAAATAAAGGTTTAACGGTTTATGTATATGTTTATGTTTATGTATTTATATATATATATATATATATATATATATATAAATAAAGTAAATAATAAATAAAGGTTTAACGTCCGTTTCCTCATCCAGGGATGATGTCAGGGACATCCCCAACAGTACACATCACTACAGATCAATTTACCCAGACCAATCTGCAAAAGAAATGTGCTGAGGAGAAGTAAGGTCCTAAACGAAAGCCAGTCCTGTGATCAAAAAATGGTCAAGGTAGATTGATTATGTCTATGGTGGGAAAAGGTAATAAGCTTGCTAGAGAATGTTGAAAGAGAAGAACAAGAGCAAAGATTAGCAGGTAAAAACTTCCAGATTGTGGGTGCTGCGTAAGAAAATGAACGTCTACCCAATGACGTGAGAATATTTGGAACTGAGAGATGATTGGCATCGGTGGAGTGAAGTGCATGTGAGGGACGATAGGGAAGAAGAATTTCAGATAAGTAAGAAGGCTTGCCAAATCGCAGCATTTTGAAAGTTAATAGAGCTATTTTATATTTTATGCGTTGATTAACAGGGAGCCAGTGAAGACTGTGAAGTAGAGAAAGAGAGCGAAATTGAAGTCGAGAGGACTTACAAACAACACGTGCAAGAGAATTTTGGACGTGCTGCAAACATTTGAGAGAAGTAGGCAACCCATGTAATAATGAATTACAGTAGTCGAGCTTTGAATGAACAATAGAATTAGCAAGGAGAGTGGCTGAATGTCTAGTAAGGGATGGACGTATTTGCCTAATCTGACGAATCTGAAAGAAAGAAGCGCGACAGCAGAAGAGATAAGGGATTTAAAGTCAAGGTTTTCATCAAATATGACTCCAAAGTTTTTGGCGGATCGAGAAGGTGAAAGAGCAAGATTCTGAAAATTAACAGAGCTATAGGTAATTTTACTTCTTTGCAAAGGAGTGCCAATTAAAAGGTATTCAGTTTTGGAAGGATTAACACAAGACGGTTAGCACAAAACCAGGAATAAACCTTGTCTAGAATAGATGAGAGATGAGCCAGTTTTTGATCAGAATCATGATTAGAAAAGGAAATATATAGTTGTGTGTCGTCTGCATAGAAATGAAAATTTATGGAGGACAGAGCAAGCAGTTAGCTAAGAGGAGTGATATATAAAGAGAAGAGCAATGGACCTAACACTGAACCTTGAGGAACACCGCGTAGGAGGGGTAGTTCAGAAGAGCGATTTTGACCAATAACAACAGATTGTGTGCGACATGAGAGATATGATGTGAGAAGGGAAAAAGCAGAATCAGATATGCCAAAACAAGATTTAAGCCTATTTATTATGATGCCATGGTCAATTGTATCAAAGGCAGCAGAGAGATCTAGAAAAACCAAGGCAGAAACCTGTTTACCACTGGTGGCAAAGCTAAGATCATTATGTATACGAAGAAGAGCGGTTTCAGTAGAATGGAGTTTTCTATAGGTAGATTGATAATGAGAGAGAGAAGGGAAAGAATCAAGATGAGTGCATAAACGGGTATAAATTACCTTTTCAAGAAGTTTAGAGATGAAGTTAAGTTTGGAAATAGGATGGTAACTGGAAAGATCATCTTTTGGTAGAGAAGACTTTTTTAGCAAAGGAGATACAACTGCTTGTTTGAAGGAGGTCGGGAAGATACCTTCTGAGAGTGAGAGGTTGATTAAGTAAGTAATAAGAGCAACTAAAACATCAATACAGGATTTCAGTAATCGTGTAGGAATAACATCAAGGCAGCAAGATGAGTCGGTACAGCGAAATATAAAATTGCGTATTTCTTCCGGTTTAGCTGGTTCAAAACTAGAAAGTAGTGGTGGTTCAGGCATATTTACAGAAATGGAGTTGTCGGTGTCAATGGAGTTGGAGGGTATAGAGCTACAGAGTTTGGCTATTTTGTCATCGAAAAAGTTGAGAAAAGAGGTAGCAAGAGAAGATGGTGAGGTGGTAGAGGGGAGTGACTTGGGAATGGTGCGATCAAGCAGAGAGTCAAGTGCTCCCCATAATTTCTTGGGACAATTTTGATTCTGCGAGATTAGATTTTGATAATACAAGCTTTTAGCAGAACTAATCATTTTATTTAATAATTTTCTTTGCTTGAGGTATTTGGACTTAATGTCTGGATTTCTTAGTTCAGGTGGATTTTTCAGATCCTTCCTGAACTTAGTTTCGAGTTTTGAACTTTCAAATTTTTGTTTCAGGATTTGTTCAGAAATGAATGGTTTCCTAGGGTTTGAGCGGCAATGAATGGTTTTGAGAGGGGCATGTTTGTCTAATATGG